>VOMN01140620.1:0-27634 GCA_014899125.1 Orchestia grillus
TTTTTCTCGAACGTTACGAATACTTATTTGACCAACTGTACATACAAATTACAAGGGCTAGTAGACACAACAATGAAAGCAAGTACTATCTTAGCAAGTCCAGTTTATCCCTTTTTCCCACTGCAGGACGATTTCATCTGTCAAGACAGAATTCTGGTTCCAACAACATTGCATTTTTTTACTCATATCACTCATTTCACCTAAATTTACAATACAGTAGGATTTGCGTGAATCAAGAACAATTCAATTTGATAATTAAAGTTATCTGTATTAAAAAAATATTCAGGAAATCATTTTTGCAAAACAAGAGCTCACTAAGAAATTGAAGTGTAATTTTGACTGCCAGCATAATTTTTTCCAGCTCTCAGACGTTTTAACATGAATTTTCTGTGTTTCATTAAAGAATTACGTGTATAATAGAAGGTGATATACATGACAGAAGCTCTTACGGGACCCTTTCATCACTAGCAGCGGATGCCTGTCTTTAGCTGCTGTCTGAGTGAGGGACCAAGAACAGTTCCATGTCAAGGTTTCATCTTTTCTGTTATTTTTCTCATTGGAACTGAACACCCTCAACTTCTTCGAGAGAGGAAATGGTTCGAACATTCTATTCATTGATTTCAATATTTCTATGACATTCATTATATGATCAACATAAAAACATAGCTTTCTTTGTTTTTTATGCAAGTGAATCTCAAGAATTTATCAAGAAAATGTCATCGATAATTGATATTCATAAACGATGTAGCACAAACAAAAACGCGTATGAGTTTAGCTCTATTAGCCCTAGTAGCGGATTAAATCTAAGTAATGGAAAGGAGCAACTCGACGAAGGGAAAATTGAAGTAGATGAAGAATCTAGAACCTATGTGAAGGAGGTCCGTGGAACATCATTATTAAATTAGTTTAAAACTGATCCATTAAAAACTGATTAATATTTTCGGGGTATGGAACCGATTAATTGGATTTTTATTATTTTAAATGAGGACATTCTTTTCGATATCCGAGTTTTTCACGATACACGAGATACGTTGTGGAATGAATTTATTCGTAACCAGAGGCACCACAGAAGATATAAAATACACTCCTACGCCCAAGATGTAAAGAAAAACATGCCCTTGGCTAATACGAGACCACTTCAAAAATGCAATTTTATTTCACTCGGTACTACAATTAGTGAGACACTAGTTCAAAAAATTGGTATTTCTTCCTTCAAAGTTAAAATAAGGAAGAATATTTGAGGCGTTGAGAACCATAAGGTTGAATATGCTGTTTTTTTAAAGGCGTCAATTAACCCTAACGTCTGTCAACCGTAACTACGCCTCTAACTAAGATAATAATTTCAACTAAGTTTCATATGAAAAGCTCTGGTCTTCAGAATATCTATACTAGAATACAAAAAAAACGGTGCGCTTGTGCGCTGGCACATAAAAGTCAACCCACCCCAGTACATTCGTGTCTTTTTGGGTAAGATCTGCCCTTACACCTAAACAAAATGTATTAAACAAGTGTATAAATAAAGTTTTAGCACATTCCTAGTATTACAACCAGAAAATAAACATCATAGTAATAAGAAAATTAGTTTAATACACTAGACTGAAGGCAAAATAAGAGTCAAAGTATTATAAAAGTAAAACAATAGTATAGTTCTACAGTATATTAAAATGGTACAGGACATAGTTACGAAACAGAAACCCAGAAGGCTTAAAAAGATAGTACGAATGCAATATTTTGGCGAGTGATGCACACGCATGAAAAGTGTGTCCATGACTAAGGACGTGGATTCCCTGGCTTCTATGGGATTTTCGACCCTGTTGGAGGTGAAAAACAGTGTTGTTAACATAGATAGACAAAACAAGCATTGCCACGCCTTGTGGTTTGTAACTTTGAATTTGGCGGTGCACGTACAACCTTATGTTTCTCGATGCCTTATTTGAGCAAACGCACCAAGAAAAGGAACCCGCAGCTCGGAGAGGAAGAGACTACTTACGGCGTTAGCTTCTGACTTGATCTGAGAAGAATGACCATTAGTGGTGTCTCCAGTCCGCACTGGGGGTGATGTTCGATCATTGACCTGCAAGACAAAAAATGATACGTACACTTCACAATCATCATATAGGCAGCCATACAATTTTATTAAAGTTCAACTTTGATGTGTCATTAGAATGAATTTGATATTCGCAATGCGAATGTCAAATTTTAGGAATGAGCCTCGACTCTTAGGTAGCAATTCCAATCTACACAATAGAGATAAATGAGGACCATGAACTCGAAATTCGTAATTTAGTAACAGTCAAGTAAAACGTGCTGTATATTATGACTAATATTAATAATTAGTAAATTCTGGACCAATTTCTTATTCAATATTTCAGACAGAATGAATAAGTAGTCTAGTGGGAGCAGCTAGTTAGTTCACAAACGCTATGATTGAACAAAGCTTTACATGACTAGTAAATCCTAGATACGTGATTTCGGTAAAAAACGATGTAGTTTTTTTTCATAAGACCAGAAAATATCTCATTTACTGTTGGGGATCTTGATATATTACGCTTGGACTAATCTACTATATAAAAGATATATTTCAATTTTCAATGAAGGGACAATCAAGAATACTGAATAAAAAGATTTCAGAGCATGAAATGAATTGCGAGAAGGAAGGAATTTGGCCACATGCAAAAATACTTGAGATTGAGACATTTCGAGTATTCGCTCATCATCAGCTCTTTAAAGTCAAATGAGAATCATCTGCAAAACAGGGAAAAATCAGATATTTTTTCAACAGTAAGTCAATGCATGATAAAATACTCATTGACTAGTGACAATTGATATGAACTAAAATAGTCGTTTGGAATAGTTATCTCTTGAAAATAGAGATTTTAAGGGACAGGGATTTTAAAATTAATAATTCAGAAAAGAATTTCGATTTAACAAAAATTTGGATATAAGATATTTCTTGATAAATAGTTCTCAAAACAGATGGAGTATACCTATTAATTAAAGCATTTGAATTACTTTCAAGTTCATAAAACTGAATCCATTATCTTGACACATTAATTCTTCAATCACCACTCGAATTTCCAAAAATTATGCTAAAAAGTTTGACCTTCCACAGTCAAAAGCAGTAACAGCAGGAAACATGAACACAAAACTTGAATAGTCTAAAATTTTCTAATTTACCAGTGTAATTACCCGATCCAGAAGAGAACATAAAACGCTGCGAGACATATTATTGAAGATGGTAAAACTTTATTTACGGAGACATTGATTTTCGGCAAAAATCTACCCCATTTACACTGAGAACGGAAGGATCAGTAAAATTTCTTCATATATCTTTAAAAATTAGAAATTTTCCAACGATACCAATACGAGGCAGTTGTCCAAAAACGTTAAATACTACTCAGGTATTACAATGTTACACAAATTATTGGTATCATGAAAGTTTTTCTTTCTAATGAAGAATGAGAGCCAAACGAAACCAATTTCCCTTGAAAGTAAAATGTAAAACATTTACACAATTTTGACATCAACTAATAAATTTTGGTTGGCTTTATAGAATTTTCTTCCCAATTTCAACTTACAGAGTATGGGAAATAACAAATGTCGAAATTTATCAAATAATCATATATGCTGACAAAAAAAGCAGCAACGGCTTACTTTGAAATTTATCAGCTATCGAAAAAACAAATGAATTATAAAGAAAAATTTATTACCCTTACATAAATTAAAACACGCTTATCAATAAAACGATACATTTCTCAGTTCTAAGTTGCTGCTTCAGTAGAAATGAAGTGAAATATTAGTCGAACGAACTCGTTTTTATTCTCTGATGCAGTTTATTACTATTACCGGATTATGAATGAAAAATGGCAATAATTAGAAATATTTTCATGAATAAGACACCTGAATATAAAAAATTCACGATTTCATGATTTACAGAAAAGAGCAAATGCATACGCACCAGAGAGGCAGGGCTGGGGGTCTCGGTCTCCTCCAGTAGAGCCATGTCCTCAGTGTTGACGTATCGATAGTCGACGCTATCAAGCCGCCGAGCCAACAGCGTATTGAAGTCCAATGAACTTGACGAGGTTACAATCGATCCGTCATCACTTTGGTTTATGAGAGATGAAGTCTCTAATGACTCTTGGCCTTCCTCGATAGAAGCATCTTCTTCTCCCTCGGGCACAGCTTCAGCAGCGTGACTGCAAGGGTCGTGCATCGTGTGACTAGAGCTGACCTCCTCGGCAGAGACGCCTGCTGGTCGCGGGTGTAGGGTGCGTACCACGAGCGGTTTGGGGGTCGGCAGATCTCCCGCATCTTGTTCAATAGAATTTTCTAAGCCTTCGCAAAAAAACGGTAGAATCAGAAATGAATTTTATTCAAACTAGAGAAAATAATACTTTGTTGCATAACACGTTTTCAAGAATCTTATCAATTGAAGCTTCGGACACATAGGCTGAAGATTTATTTACCAATGCGTCAATTTTATAAACTCTTTCATACAATTACATTTATCTTAATCGTTCAACATCAACATGAAAAGATCCATGTGGATTAACACAAAAGGAACCTAGCCTATCAAGTAGGTTTGAAGTAGAACTTGATGTAGTATTAGTTCGGAGCAACAGAATGTCCTCGCGCCCATGAGCCAGAATACTATGCTAGACCTAATCATTACGCCCCATGAGCTGGGAATAGGGGACTTCAAAGTTACGTACAAGACGAAGGATAACCGTATGACTGGCTAGCGCTAAAAATCCCTGGCTCTATCATTAGCCCACAACCCATAGGTATCCTGGACTACACAAGAGCGTATTTCGTTTAAACAAAAGCGGAGCTTGGTAGCTCAAGTTCCAACCAATGTAGAACAAAAACGCTCAGGAATGCTTCAGGATACGAAATTAAAAAGTCCTAACTACCGATCATTATTTCTCAGCGAAACGACTGAAACTAGCCTATAGTTCTTGGCTTTCACTAGAAATTAAATCCTAACATTAGTCTTACAGAAGACTCCAAGGATTCAACAGAAACCAATCATCTAGAGCAGTCATGGCTACTTAAGTGACCAGCGGACCAGTGTCGACCCGTGAACCACCAGCTGCCGGTACATATCGAATTTCCAGTTAATAAAAAAACAATAGCACAGTTTATCTCATACACTGCAGTAAACAACTCATCCGTTAGCCAGTAGACCGTGGTAGAGATTGAGTGAGTAAATGAAGTTTATTTGTGATATGCCACAGCTTACAGGTGTGGTATTACGATATTAGTGAGGGTAAGGCTAAGAAGAATTATGCGAAATTTTCGAAAATATTAAGTTTCAAAATAATGGGAATTTCAGAAATTTTATAATTCGGAAAAAAATACGGTTTGGAACTTATTTATTTCAAACATAGGTTAACAGCCAAACGAAATTGATACACACGTTTGTGTCATTTATTAGTAGTCAAGCCTAACGCACTCGTACAGTGAACATTGTGACGGTTTGAGCAGATCTTATTCTGACACGCTGTTGGGTCGTGGCAGGCTTCAGGGTAGAAGGGAAACATCCGCGAGAGAGAGAGATCAATAACTATGGAAACAAACTCAGTGTGAAGTTGTGCAAGTGAATATCTAAATATCGCTTTGTTTAGAAAACTGTTAAGCCGTTAGAGAAGGAATGTCATAATAAAACAATGGTGGGACTTTGAAACCACAGAAATGTGAGTTTCGACATTATAAGGACGTCCAGAAAGAATGAAGTGCAGGGCTTCACTCGAATCGTGATTTGTTTCTCGAGGACACTTAGGCGTAGTTTATTTGAAAGGCAAGAGCACAATCGATAGGAGGCAGGAACTATTTCAATCGGAGGGGGAGGGGTTGACACGCTAACCCAAGAGCGCTCACGCAGTACTTGTGTGAAATATTCTAAAAAAGCCAATACGAATGATTACGCTCCAAGTCAAAAGCAAGTAGAATGTCAGTAAAAATGTATTAAAATTGCCCCGAGGGCGAGTTCAAGGAATGGAGAAATTTAAATATGAATGGGTTATAATCTTCGAACACTTATATATCTGAATTGAACTAATATCACAGCAAAGTTTACTATTGGATTGTTGGGTCGAAAAGTTTATGCCTTTTTTCAGTAGGTCATCTTGCGACTAATTTTAAAACATGATTGAGTCGAGAAAGTAGGATTTGTCTTCACCTACATTTAGAGCACAGTTTAAGCTATTTTTATTAGGAAGAAGGTTTGAGATCCTATAACCCGTGTTAGTTCTGTAGCCCTTTTAAGAAAGATAAAAATTCATTTACGGCACTTGATTTTTGATTTAAATAAAGGAAAAATTCTTCACGAACAATCATAGGAATATGCGCAGTTTACGATGATTTTTTATCTGTAAGAACTGTACGAAAGTGGTTCGCGAGGTTCCGAGCTAGAGATACTAGCCTACTTGATAAAGGGCGATCAAGTAAACCATCCTCTACAGATGATGACTAAATCAAGTCATACATTGAGAATAACCCATATTGCACAACCCGAGAATTGACAGATAGGCTCAACCTATCAAAAACCCGCCGTTTACGAATCTGACTTTGATAGGTTCGCAAATTGCTCCGATGTTTGGGGCCGCATGACTCAAGTGTGAACCTTTTTCAGATCGCATTTCTATCTCTGATTGCCTAAGAAACGGTTCGAAAACACCTTTTTTTAAAGCAAATTGTGACAGGAGAGGAGAAACAAATTATTTACTGAAATATTCAGAGAACACAATCCTTGAGTAAGCGACATGAGCCTTCCTTAGCCACCCCAGAAGCGGGTCTTCACCCTAAGAAAATTTTGCTTTGTGTCTGGTGGGATTAGAAAGGAATTTTGTACTATGAACTCCCTCAAGTAACCAGACGATAAATTTTGAGAAATAATGCTCACAATTGGACGAGTTAGAAGCAGCAATTCAAGGAAAACATTCAGAATTGGCCACCAGGAAAGGTGTTGTTTACCATCAGGATAAGACCACAAGTTTCTTTGGAAACCAGACATAAATTGCTGCAGCTTGGCTGGGATGTGTTACCCACCCTCCGTACTCGCCATATATTGCTCCTTCGAATTTCCACTTATTCAGGTCTTTACCGAATAGCCTTAATAGTAAAAATTTCAATTCCTTCAAAGACTTAAAAACATACCTTGATGAATTCTTTGCCACAAAAACACCGCAATTACGGAAAGAGGGAACTTTTAAGGTAAAAGCAAGACGGAGACACATTTTCCAGCCTAGTCGTTCATATTTGATTGATGAAAAATATAATGGCTTATATTTGTTGATCATTTTTGTCTTTGAGAATCTGCCGGAACTTTCCGGGCAGCTTGATTCTTTCTTTCTAAAATGAGGTTTCATTGATTCACAGGAGAGCAAAAATTGTCGCGCGTATTTCAGAAAAATGGTTGGAAGTCATTTGTTGCTCTTAAGTAGAAGAGTGAGATATTGTATGTTTTGTATTGATTTGAAATGGTCATCTACTGCTGCTAAGAAGTAGGGTAAAATATTGTATGTCTTGTGTTGGTTTGAAATATATGACCGTAATCCAACAGCTATCATGCATGGTGTCTCAAGATATCACAAGTGCATCGATGCGGGTGGTAGAAACTTGAATTATTTGTGAGAAGGTATAAATAAATTATTTGGGGGGTAATTTTGTTTTCAAATTTCCTCTTTCCAAACATTAAACTGCTATTATCTCAAAACCAAATTTTTTCCCGCCGAACTCGATAGAGGCCAAAGTGATGTTTTCCACTTTCAGGTAGGTGAAATTTGTACCTCTTTCTTCCTAACACCCTGTTCATAAAAAATAGTCAACTTATACGAACCATATTGTTATTGGTTCAAATTAACGTTAATGAGGAATATACCTCACCCTTGACATAATGACGTTAATTAGAAATATACCTTATCCTTGACACAATAGAAAAAACAGCCATTCTCCAGATCCCATAGCTCGCACTGATCAAGAGCACCTAGGTAGGCTCCTAACGTTCCGTAAAGCATATGGTAAGAAATTCAAAGCAAAATAAATGGCCTCAATTGCAGCCTAATCAAAAACAAACCAGAAAAGCTGTTACAAGGACGTTCATAATGTACAACTAAACAAAGGTACTATAGCATCATCTCTCGAACTTCACAGCTCTACCGAAACCGACAACAAATGTAAAGCTAGAATTTTGAATACGTACTTTATACTAGGGAATGTTTGCACAAGATTTACATAAAATTCCTCAGACTCAAGCTTTATGCATCCAGCAGGCACTGGCAAGTGTCATGGGCGATGAAATGGGTTGAAAAACGGCGAGGCCTCCTGAACTTTTCTAACTAGTACAGATCAGCCACCTAACCTTCGAATGCTCGAAGAAAAGCTCAAGAAATGGGTGAACCACTAGCGGACACGACACTCTTAAATGATCACTCAAAATTGAGGTGATTCACCATGATTGGAAGCTGGCGAATGCGACTTCCATTGTAAAAAAAGAAACAAGCAGCATGTATTAACCATTGCCTAATCGACCTGACACCAGCCATCAAGAAAATATTATCGATTTTACAAAGTGAGAAAACGACACATCTAAACGCTCATAGTTTGATGGTGGACACCCACCATAGATTTTGAAAAAATACAGCAGTTTTACGTACCTCAGCGTCTTTCTGAAGAGCCTTCGATAAAGTTCATCACCAACGGCTTATGGCCAGGGTAAAGGCTCATAGTATTCAATGTAACTGCTCTCAATAGATACAAAATCGGCTGTTTATCACTTAACGAGTGACGATTCATTAGCAAAGTAATGACAGGACACAAGTAACGTCAGGGATGCGGCAATTGAATATCCTCAAAAATTTCTCCTGAAAATGTAGAACGATCTACAAAATCGTCAGAAAGACAAAATTACGCGAACTGTACGAAATTCCACCACGGAGTGTGCACTGACCAGGACAGTGTGACCATTCAAATAGACCACCGGCTAATCCGACAGACCGAAACTTTGGAAATGACCTCATAGCATTGACGGAATGCCCAAAAACGCATATTGGGACTAATAACCAACAATTCTTAAGTACAACGAAAGATAGACCTATTGATGCAGAACAGCAACGAAGAGATCTGGATATCACTATTGCTTTCAATAACTACCAAACAAACAGAAAAGGGGCCTAAATGGCAGCAGAATTCTCGGTTTCAGCGGAAGAAGTCCTGTCCATACGTCAAAGATGTGATATTTCCTTTCCCAAAGAGCTAATTCGACCAAATCTGGAAGATGCAGTGCAACTAATGGTCGGCATTACAACTAGACGTCAATAAAACAAAATTATCGGCTTTAGGCAACGAAGACAAATCCAGAACCGCATAACCTCACCTACGAACGGTGTTTCCCTCGAACAAAAATGACACAACAACTAATCAAAAAATTATCTTGATGAATTCTGGGACGTAATCCTAGACGGATTTTTCGACAGAGACAAAAAATTACCAGCAAGAAATAACGGCCAAAAAGAATGGAGTAATAAAAACTTCAGGACAGCGGAGACCATGATTATCTTTCCCAGTAAAAATATCAGAATTTGGGACTGACTGCACAAGAATAGGCTTGTTTTATATTTACTCCGTTAATACTTTTAGCCACCTCACTGAGACGGGAGCAGAAGACATGGCATCCGACTGCTGATGATGGATGACATGCGTGAAAGCTTCAGTCATGAAACCCCTCAGGAACCTATCACTGTGGGGGTGAACCCTCGCGTGCCGAATGGATTTGCTATTGGAAACTGTTGGAGCGGGAGCATCACTCTTCGACATGCTTGCACCATGACGGTCAACGTCTATCCAGCTTATATCTTCGAGGCTTTGAGCGACTAGCAAACATGTGCTTGCAGTCAACCCTTTACCTTCTATCATCATAAAAGAAAATGAGAGAACAGCGTGCAGTCGGTATCCCTATACTGTAAGACTCCGTACCAACTTCAGTTATTAGTAGCAGTTGTGGTATCATAGTTTGCTAGTGCAGCAGAACTAAAGCCGCATCGCTCCGAAGGTCAAGGAAATACTGGTTGCTAGTGTGGTGAGGCTAAATCGAGACGAAGAGAAAGCTGTTTGTAATAGTAGTATCCGCGGTGGAGGTAGTTTCAGTTATTAACTGATCGTGTGAAGGGCCCTTTACCATTTTCGTTTCTATTCTAAGCACATTAACAATATGAGCAAAATACTTCATGGTGCACCTCACCGATAAAACTGGTAGTGGGAGTGGAGGCGAGAATTGCGTAAAGGAGGTGGTCGTTCAGCGGAGTTTCTTCAATGAAGACAGCAGCGCGCTCCCGCTCCCGCCTCCGTGTGTGTGCCTCCTCCTCACTCTCCAGAGGGGTCATCTCTGCCGCCAGCTCCACAGGCTGCGACTGCATACAATGTGCACGTGGACATCACCTCACGAGTTTCAGCATTAAACTAGAACTAGATTTTGCATATGTTTGAAGAATCACTCTACTGTACTTGCATAAAAAAGTTATGATCTGAAGATGTTCGCACCGTTAAATAATATTTTGACAGTATTCAACATTTATTCAACTAATTCAATGATGAGACTACCGAGGATTTTCATCAAATAAAGTAGCTTTGCTGTCATTTACCGTTATGTTTATCGTACAGGTAAGTATATCGAAGAATTTCTAATTTTTTCTTTTTCCCAACTCGAGTACACATTTCTGCACCAAATGATCTCTTTACTTTTGAGCCGAGTTATTAAAACTTTAGTGAGTAGACATCAAAATGTACCAATAAAATCCCCACATAATGAAGTTTGTCGGCATTTTAGAAACTAAACGCACATATGACACAAAAAATACTGGAATTGGCTTTTATCAACTATGATACTCAATATTTAAAGTTTCCTTTTTTGCATTTTCGTCATTAATTAGAAAATCGGAGCCAAAAGATTTAGTACTGCCATGGGCATTCTTCCTGGAAAACGATTCAAATTGGAGCTAAAACCACTTAGGTAGATTTCTTGTTTACTTCCAAGGTATATCCACAGCTGCATTGCAGGTTTTGCTCACATATGTGGAACACGGTGTGCATCACACGACATGGAGTCTTCAATGCTACAATTCTAAAAAAAAATTACGATGCCGAAGCTTACTTTATGCTAAAGCCGATTCTTTTATATTTAGCATTTTCATTCTCTTTTCAATTTTAAAAATTGAAATTTTGGACTATTTTTCAAAGATTTAATTGACAACTGATTATAAGAAGTTCATGAGACCATTGCTACATAAAGCCCCCATCTTTAATTGATGCAGTTTTGTGATTATGGTAAAATTGAAAGAAATCAAATGTGTTAAGGGGTAATTTCATTGGAATATTTCTCGATGCTACAAATGGAGGAAATCTTCAGCATCTTAATCAGTACAAATCTTAACGCATGCTTATGCAACATTGCTCAAGCACGCGGTAGGATCTATACTAATAATGATGACATCAAGGAAAAATGCCACCTCCATTCACTGAAATATCAACTGTCACCGTTACAGCCCGTCACCTCAAGGTGACGCTTTCAGCCCGTCACCAACAGCCTAAGTGGTACTGCTAAAGCTTGAGTGAACACCCACATGAAGCGCGTTGAAAAATTGTTTGTTGCCCAAAGTTGAAAATATAATTTCAACGATAAATCTGCTTAATCAAAAACTTCACGGAAGTGCTTGTATAACATTGATTATACTGCATGGCACATTTGTTAACACAAACAGATTTCATTGATAGTAAAAAGCATCACAAACAAATGCGCAGTGTTCGAGACAACAATGCAAGTTTCGTGAAAAAAACGGTAATTAGCAACGTTGAAATTGGATGCATTAGAAAGAAATTTAAATCGCACAAATATTTTAACATCAACAAATTTCACTCGAAAAAATTAACATTAGTCTCGATCCGGCTCTGGAACCTTGGTTAAGCTAATTTTACAGTTTCCCTACGAAGGATCTCCAAAACTGCCTTAAATCTGTGGATGACCTGATTTTTTGTATTTTTGTATTGTTAGCACAACTATTGGCATCCTCTTCAACCGCTTCTCAAGCATAGTATTCCACTGGGTTCCGATCCGAAGAATAGGGAGGCCAAACACTGGGACTGATGAAGTCGGAAAAATTCTCAGACAACTATTTCAGATTTTTCACAGAGGTGTACCACACGGCCAATCTTGCAGTCATACATATGGTCTACCATTGCTAATCTTATTACCGAGGGCTCATCTACAGTCAAACTTAACTAATATTCCACGAAGCCATCTGTATAGAGCCAGATACCCTCTTTGAGAAAAATATAGAGGCATTGGATAACCCTCTTTGGAGACGCATCCGAAAATCACATGTTGAAAAAATTTGATGCCACTGGCACGGGAAGTATCCTTTTAATGTAAGCAAGCCAACAGTTATTCTGAGTGCCGTGATAACGATCCCCCCTTAAGTTTTTCTTAACAGAAAAGACACAGATTGCCTCCGTTTCAAAAGGATGTTTCACTCCGCTCAAAAATTTTAGTCAGACGATTTTCACAGACTTTTTCTGTGGACAGTTGACCTCTACGACGTTTGCACGAGTAGTAGCGAAGGTGTTCATTGAGTCTCAGTTCCCCGGTAAAGGGTTAAACCTCCAATTCACGTGCCCAAGTGTGACAGTAAAGATGAATCATGCGAAATGTAGAGTAATTATAATTAGACATGAAGGTGATTTCGAAAATCACGATTCTTCGAAATGACATTTTTTGTAAAATACGAATAGAAATACATTATGAACATTCTTTTGGGCAACATAACTGTATGTTCGCAAAAACTTCAACCCATTCCACAATGTGCGGAGAAAATCAACGGTCTTGCATTGCAAGACAAGCGGAGTTGCAAAGTTTGGAAGGTTGAGAGTAGAAAGGTCAGACCTTCGAGAGGGAGAGATGGCTAGCTGTGAAAAAAACAGGTACGGCATTAAGTTTTTTGGCGAGAGATTACTTTTCGCGTTGTTTGGAAAACTATCAAGCCAGTAAATGCAGATTGCGTTAGGAATGAAGGAGTGGCATCGAAAGCACAGAAACAGGAGTTTGGTCAATGCGAAGATGCCTAGGAACACTTAATCAACATGAGGAACCTCTCCACGATTGTAATAGTTATTTGAGGGTAGTCTGGGCAGGTACTACGAATTGAGGTCTGAACTTATCCCAAAGTGGGTTGGAACGCATCAACTTGAGAAAAAACACGGCGGAGTGAGGAACGCGCGGTAACTGTGTGATACACTGAAAAACTCAAAGAGTGATTTCGTTCTAAGGCAAGAGCAAGTGAAATGTCAGTGAGTGTAGTGAAATATTGCCGATGGTGAGTATAGAAAATTGGAGAAATTCAGATAGAAATGTGTAATAACACTGGAATACTGATATACAGTATTTGAAATAGAAAAAATTTCACTTCAAGTTTTTTCTTTTCTTTCCATACTGAGCTTCATTAATTTACAGGAGAGAAACTCTCGTCAGCACGTACTAAGGAAAAACAGAAATCATCACCTACGTTTAGGAAAGGGTAAGATTTTAAATATTTGTATAGATTTTGAAAGGATATGAACGAAAAATTACATTGAAATGGGTCAATTTGGCACATGAATTATTTCCATCAAAGCTGTAGCTGGGGGAATTATAAAACCTTTTTTATCACATCTGACAAGCGGAAAGCTCCCGTGCTACAGTAATTGCTTGATAAATTAATCTCATGGTAAAATTCAACTGCGAAAAACTTTCAGAATATTGACGACGTGGACTCGGTAACGTTGAAATTAAGGAACTGAAGATGTTGCGACGAACTGAGTTAAACTGTGTAATAGAGTAGACTGAATTATTAGAACAAGGGACGCTCAAGGTCTACCTCGTTGGGTGAATAATTAGAAACATCCCCTGGGTTTTTCACATTTATATACAGTAATAAGAAAAAATAGCTGTAAAATTCAGCGGATGTTTCCAATTATATACTGTATGAGTGCATTGAGTGATACATCCAACTCATTGCAATTAGATCAATTAGAATACTCACTTGAACCGAGCGTCTATTGAGTCTAATTGGCTAAGCCTCTTGTATCAATGCTATGATTAATACGGCATTGCCTTTACTCCGAATAAATAACAAGCTTAAAATTGTAGAGGATATTGATGTCTCTATTCGTTGATCGGATTTTTAATGAGTCAAAAACCAGTTGGTTGAGTCATAATTGGTTCGTGGTTCTGAATTATTCTTGGGAGATAGGCATTTTGCATGATGAAATTTTTTGCACTCGTATGCATGTTAAAGATTATTACGAGTCTCGTAATGACAGTTAAGGAGGGACAGCGCGGTTAAGACGCATGGTGGTCCCTGAAACGTAAGGCAAAATTTACTGAACTAAAGGTAGTCGCGAGTATTAATGCATATCTCGTCTGTATTGGCAAGCATTGTGAATTTTCATTATATTATGGGAAGGAAGTGCCAAAGCCTTCTGTGCGAGCTGTAGTGTTGATGGTCCATGTTCGTGTCTAGGTTAGTTGATTGTTATTTGAGTGACTAAGTATCATTTACACGCTCGCACCCAATCAATGCCACAAAGCAAAACCGGGATGCTTTGCTAACGAAGAGCGTCCTCTAGTCGCGAAAACCTGCCAACACCAGGATTCTACAATATTATATTTTCGCAATCAACTAATAATTCTGTTATCAGAACGCAATCGGAACACCATTGATGTTCTTTCCCACTAGCTACAGCCTCGTAGTCTCAACTGTAATTTTCCAGTTCCTGTCTGACTCTTTTTAATGTTCGAGCACTAAGCAGCATCCCTAATTTCATTTTACGAACGGCACTGATTATCATGATAAAGGATCCTCTCTTCCGATTTCCAGGTGGGTTTCAGCCGTCCATTCTAACTGCCATCACATATATAAATAAGCAATAAATAACCTCCCAAATAATGCGTATTGTGATTATATTCTTGGATAAAGTTCCCTACCCGCATGAAATTTTCTCTAAAAAGAACGAACCGAAGGAACTATTTAGCATGAACGTTAAAAAACATGGAATCTTGGAATCCCTGCACAGATGTGCTCCCTCACAGGATGAACTGCGCACGGAAACGACAATTGAAGAAAAAGTGAAAGAAAAACTAAAGAATAGTCGGCGAAAATGGTATGAAAAAAGAAAGAAAATGAGCACGAAATATGGATGACCCGAAGGCCAAGCTAGAGCTGAGGTAACCTAGAAGCATCCCCCTAAAGACGCCAATCCTTATAGCACAGAAAAAACAATCCTAACTAACCAAATCCAGTCGCCTATGGTCTATCCTACGCGTCCTGAAGCAACGCGTAGAATGAGTCAACAACTATATTCAACCAATTTGGAAAAATGGAAAATAGAATGACTATCAAATTAATCATGAACACCTAGTGCTTCCAAACACGTGATAATAAGCTTGAACTTCTGTATGAGCTAATATAAAATCTGTCGTGATCACCCATGCACCACGAAATCTTCACATAATCCTACCTAACTATGCCTACCATATAACCCTGGTCTACCTCGCACGTTTGTCATTCCTGAACGCACTTCACATTCACGGAGTGGCAACATCTAGCTCGTACGGGCGCAAGGTTCAAAACACTAGCGAGAACGCTAACGCCAGCAGCGGTGAAAGTTTCCTATGTTACAATAAAAATCAGTGATCTGGCATACCGTGTCAGTCATGAGGAACAAAGACGAGTATTGATTCTTCATTCATCTTCATTCCATTTGTTTTCAAATCAAAGATACAATGAATCAAAGTAAATTAAGACTAATACAAAATCAAGACTCATCTTTGTTCCTCACAACTAGCATACTATGCTAGATCAAAATTAATATTTGTTCTCAATAACATTGTACATTTCGAGTATAGCACGAATCGGCAATATTTATCTTGTGCCGATGCACATGACTACACATGATATAAGTGCAAGTGCATCTCTTCGTTGTTACTTTTAACCTTCCAAGGACGAAATTATTTCAACAAAGGAAAGCTCGTTGCAGCCTTATATACGAGTTAACGATGTACAAGTCTGCGTTCAACTTGGTACAGAAAATGAGCCTTACCAAACAGGTTTCGCGACCGTATGAAACGGGACGATTTAGTCCTCTAAAGCAGCAACGAATTATGAGCAATCTAGTAAGAATTTAAAAAAATACTTTTTCAAGACTTAAGCCGGCAGCAATATACATCAATTAGTTTTCGCTTTAAGTCCACTCTATATTCCTGAGCTAATTAACGCATTCACTGCCAGCCTATATTGACAAAGCACTCCGGGGCCAGGAAATAAAATTTTCTGTTTACAGCAGGAACGTTCTTATTTCACTCATATAAATCACTCTCCCGTTTCCGATCTGATTTTATTTTTATTGACCCCCTTAAAAAATGGCGGACCAAGTCGGGTGAAAACTACTGGAGGCAATGTTTACATACACTGGTGTCCTAAGGCTGATCAGTTTCCTAAACGAAAACACAGTAATTATTTTTTAATTAAATGAAACTGAAATGTTTATCTATCTGCCTGAGGTGAAAAATGCGTGTCAAGCCCTTCAGTTGAATGACAGGTGGAGCCACGATAAGAAAAAATTATTCCGGTGGCGCCAGATTATGCATTGGTAAACTCGCGCCTATATTCGCACCATCGTTTGGAGACTAAGCTGACGATGGAACTATAGGCGTCATTATTTGTTGGAGACATGGCGTGAATTACATTGGCCACGTTACTAATGTATGGTGACATAGTAATCATGTTAAAAAGAGCAATGACGAGACGCACCCAGCCTGGAACAGTGTGCCCTGAAGCAGGCGCCCAGAGCCCAGCGAGCACAAGAGGCGTCTGTGTCCAGGTGTTAAGCACCGAGGCGTTGGTGGCGAGCTGGAACTGCAGCGTGCCGAGCGGCTGCAGGGTGCCCAGCAGCTGGCAGCATCTCTCCTCACATCTCAACAGGGCGCCAGGGCTAGCAAAGTTCAACACATGTTACTGCCAATAAACATTGCAATAACAACTAGTTCATGCATGAAATTCGTAGAAAACTATGGAAAATGACTGGAGGCTGTTAGACAGAATAGACACTGCACCATTAAATATTAACAATTAGTGTACATAAAATACTTTTTCTCATGGCTTGTTTTCATCTTTGGGAAGTAATAAGTTTTCGAAGATTTGTTTCTCCATTTTCCATGATAGATGAGAAAACTCAATGCGTCAAGTAAGTTTGCTACCCACTGTAGGAATGGTAGAATAAAATCAAACTTTGAGCTGATTAAGTTTTCGTGATTATTGAACAAGAACTATAATAAATGGAAAAATTATTGCTACACTTAGAAGTAATTTCGAAAGGGGGCAAAACAGTGTCAGTAAAAACACATAAGACCAATTCTTTCACAGAGTAGCACGTGTCCTTAGGTAGATTTTAAGCGCCCCTTGTACGACAGAACGTGATTCATGCAAACGTTGTTTAAGATCTCACCCGCCTCTCTGAAAAACCGTAGCATATATTACACTCTTTCTAGCGAATAGACATTTGGAATCCAATTCGGGAGAAACGGGATGCCAACCAATACCAGTGGTGCCAGGCTTGTTGAACCATTCGGACTTATGCAGCGACGTGTGAAAAGTAAGTCAGCGTCTAAAATAACGTCTATGAACGTCAATTACTGATGAGTTGCGAAAATTCTCTATAACTTCGTAGCATGATGGAGTTCAAAGTTTCTATTAAGATGCGAGGTTCTCATGTGCCAGAAAAAGAGAAGAAACACCAAGGTATAGAACAAGAATATAAACCACTGATCATGAGACATGAAAAAGAATCAACACTTGAACCAAGGACAACTATAAGAAAGGACATGTACAGTAGATTACCGGGCACCGCTAGTGACGAACATTACAATTACGACCAACTCCTTATTTTCATCAAAATCATCACTAATAAGAAACTAAATTCAAAATGGGGTAAATAAGTATAAGACACTCCATTACATTGTTATGAATATTCTTATTACTGTACAAATTTCTCTGAAAATTTGTTCATGGAACACAGATCCGTGTGCACATTCGATTTTTTTAACAAGTTTTAAGGAAAACAAGTTTTAGATAAAAATACGTTTACGAGGGTGAAAACAATTATAAGAGTTCTCAAAATTCGGATTTAACAACAAAATGGTACAAATTTCAGTACTAAGATATATATCCTTTCAATTGCACAACTTCAGCACACCTGTTCTACATTGAACCAATAGGATTTCTAAGAATTTCATTCCAATACTGTTCAATGCAAGACTTAATCGAATATCTATCTTCAAATTGACGTCCAACGTTGTTGTGTACTTTCCTTGATAAAATTCCCCACAAACTTCCTGTAGGTTTAAAGTGTGGAGACTAATCGGGTTAGCTCAAAACTTTAACGTTTGTTTCAAACCAGACTTCCGTGAGCCTACATGTGTGAGTGGCTGCTTTGTCTTGTTGAAAATGGCATTATTGTTGGGATGATTCATAAACGGAACAAGACTTTCTGCCAATTGATATACCGAGAAGAGTTTTGTTTCCCTTCCATCACTACTAAACCAGCCTTTCCAGACGCAGAAAAACTTCCCAAATCTCAACAGATCCCCTTCCAAATGTTTTTTTTTAAACCGCTGCCCCTTTTTTCTCAAATTATGCTAATAACACTAAGAACCTCCGGGGCCATCCAAATTAAACTTTCTCATAAGAAAGCACCACGGTTCTCCATCTCTTTTTTATCCATATTACTTTGTTCTTTACCCAATCTACGCGTTTTTTTTGTGTTCAGTAGTTGAAGCAGAAGTTGTCTTCTTGTTTCGATATATCAAATTTTACAAATCATGGAGAAGTTGAACTCCGCTCGGAGCAACGGGTAAATTCTAAGATAGTTGCAAATCACTTGAACATGACTCTCATAGAAGCATCCCCAAAAAGTTGAAGCTTGGCTGCATTTTTAATTTCCGGTGAAGGGCCTGGACGTTTTTTTGGTACCATACGATTTAGTGTCGCTCAGATAATATCTCACAACTGTTCAGGACCTCAACAGTTCTCTTGTAATGAAACTTGTTGATTTTACGTCCAGTTTATAGGCAGAAATTTTGTTTTTATTTTCATCATGAGAGTTCCTCGATATCTTACAGTGAACTTACGCAATGTTAATAAGGTCTCACGCGGCTTGCAGCCATGATAAGAGTTGTTTACAATCTGTGCATGCACTTGTTCTTTCTTTGCCATTGAAAAGTAAACCGGAAATATAAATTTCAAAACTGTCAAAAAATTTTCTTCTACCAAAAGAGTACTTTTGTTAATTTCCCGTGGAAATATATTATAAAACCTATTACGTATACTAATTTCCATACGATCTAAGTTCTACACATAATTTCCAGAGGAATTTGTCCAGTAATAAGAAAATTCTTACAGTAACAGGGAGTCTTATACTTGTTTCCACCACTTTAGCACAGAATAGTATTGAATAAACATTGTAAGAAATGGTTGATTATGAACAGAGGAACTTGTAAAAAGTGTTCATTAATATACCCATAAATTTACCTAATTGAACATCACTTAGTCAACATAAACTTATGCCGAAAAAGAATCACACTAGATCATTCACGAACACTACTCTTCATTTCTTCAAATATTAAAGGATAACATTTCACTGTACGACAAAATTCGGTCATGAAGACAATATAAGAAAACAGTTTCCATCATTCGAAACTGAAAGACAATCACAGCAAATGATCAGCATTTGTTATAGAATGCCAACCCACCATTATAATGTTTTTCTATCAAGTTCACAATACTATCATCCACTGATACATTTAAAAGTAAAATTAGCTCACCAAATGCCTATTAAATTGACATGCGCGACTTTTTGATTGGTGTCCGGAGAAGCTTTCTATTTTCTGTTGATATGCTCAAAGGTATCGAGTCCACTCAGGAACTGTAGAGTATCGTCGTAATTTGTCACTGTGTCAATGTCATAGGAAATTTTTGGTGGTAGACAAACAACCAATCTCTGATGACAATACATTCTATACCTAATGATACGAACGTGATAGATGACCTCCTTTGACGAAGCCAAGTCCATAACAGACGAAGTCAAAAGTACTTCGATTAGATGTTGTGAGTGAAGCTCTAAACTTCTTGAATGAAGTCGCTCACTTCAGTGTGCACCAGAGGCCCTTAACCATCTTAGAATAAGTATCGTTCGCACTTTTTCCAAAAATCCACCCGCACAAGCTGCAAAACTTTCCTCATTGGAAAAGAGCAATCTTCTACACAACCCTCTTTAGATGCATCGTCCGCTAAAATTTCAATGTCAATGGAGTTGACAGTCAATTTAGCATAATTATCGCAAATCACTGTCAATTTACATTCTTCATGAAGATATGTTATGAAAATACACAGAAATTTGTCATTATTATTAGCTTCCATATTTTTTGTGCAATTCTTTCTCAGGAGCAAACTCAGTTGGGGACGTTACTGTCATTTGTTAAGAAATACTTTAGTTGTTGGTCCTCAACTATTACCATAAAGGTGGTGGCTTTGCAGTTGGCAAACATGAAACAGGTACATTGAAAATACTTGGTGCAGTTGTAAACCTAGTGGATCCACCTGGTAATTTCACCATGGGAGGAAAAGCTGATGTTTGTCACAAATGAAAAACTCAGAAGGATCTAAAAGAAAATTCTCACGAGGAGGCTACAAAGCCAACAGCTTCTGCCTTGTAGATTCACCTTCAGGTATTTTAAATAAAGGGCACTAGTTTCGATCATTATAATGGCCTTTAAAATTCACAATACTGTACTTGTTTGGCATGTCGTTGAATACACACGATACATGGAAAAATTTCAAAATTCAACACAGAAACTGGAACAAATCACTACAGTGTCACTCTATTTTGAAGGCCAAATATTGCTCGATGAAAACTTTAAGTGAATGAAGAAAGTCCGTATGTGAGATATCGAAACTATAGAATTTAATTGGTATAAGGTCAGGAACAATTCTTTAATGTCCATGAAATTACTTACGTTTTCGATGATGAAATAATAGAAAAGACTGAGAACACAAAATCCAGCAAAGAAACAGCTGACATCACTTCAGTGACCCTCTATTTTGAAAGCAAAACTTCGTTCGATAGTTGTAAAATTGAGAGAATGAAAAAATTCGTCCTTGAGAGATTTAATTTTCAAACTTCAACTCTAGATAATCTTCGAAATTTTTATTCAACGTACATAAAATTACATAAGTTATTTACGGTAATGAATCACAAACACTGAGGAAGAAAATGCAGCGGTAACGTCCCACAACGGAAGCTAGATCGAAACTGGCCTTAGCTAGCGAAGGCTGAAATGCACCCGTCCCTTCTTTTAGTTGTCTTGAACTTGAACATTAAAATCTGTTAATAATGCAGCACACAGAAGCATAAAAACTAGAAAATAGAACACCACCAGGAGACTCACTGGTAGTAGTCTTTGAGAACGCCGTACTCGCGCGTGAGCGCGTCCAAGTAGCTGCACACCTGTCCCCCGTTGATCATGAGCCGCAACCACGCCCGTCCTCGGCCTACGTCGCTGGTGATGTATGACAAGCAGCACACCTGAACACGTCATCACACACCACATAGTCAGCGCCCAACAACACTAATCATTGCACTCAGTATGAAATGACACCAGAAAAGACACGTGAGAAAAAGAAAGCTCCGATATAGAATCTATTCCCAAGGGCTTTCAAACAACTTTAGATCATTTTCAGCAGGAACTATTACAATGGAGACATACTGTAAGTGAATTAGAAGAGAAAAATCGGTTGATAAGGCAGAAGAGCTAAATGAAAATTTCTACTACACATGAAAGGTTCAACAAAGAATATATAAATTTGAAAAATTTATGACAATCTTGAAATATTTAATGGAACGAAGAAATCTTGGCTATTCATTGATGCCTCGATTCAACAAATTGAGATACTTTCACAGAAAAGGATCACAAACTTAACATCGACTCATTACTTTCAAACTTTACACACGGATCGATCGATTTCAGAAGCCTGTATGACTCCCGATTTTGCTACCGAGATGATTAGTGACGAGTACCTACTGACTGGCTCTTTTCCACAAATGCTACACAAGATGAGCTGAAGTTTTGCTCGAAAGTTACTAAAGAATAAATTTGATATCACAATTAGCGTGCTTTCACCGGTTTTCAGTTCGTTTTTATTTACTTATAGTAAGATTATTCCGCAAATAATCTATTCGTGAGAGACAGCCTCTTTCACGAAAAAAAAAAGATTTATTGTTGATTTCTAGCTTCCCATTACACAATTGAAGTAACAATATCATAGTCCACGAAATCTATTTTTTTTGGTATAGTAAAGCGCAGCAACTCTGGTCTTCCTTATAGATTCGATGAATCCTGTAGCAAAAATGCTATCCATTCTTGTCAACTACAGAGGTGACTCGGAAGATACACTAATACCCATGCGTCTATAACGTAAATTTTCATGAAAATTTCCATTCGTCAATATGATAAAACACTAATAACTGAAATTTTGAATTAGCTTGCAATCACCGGCGGCATTTTGAATATGCAAAAGAAAAAATCAAGTTCTCTGCACACCAAGTCGACACTAAGTTCACATACAGAACCTATGAACACGCACATTCCTAAATCATACCAGGAGTGATTATTCCTGTCTTATTCCTCACTAACTTTCCAATCCAAATTATTCCTGTACTTCACATTAACCCTAAAATTCTTGCTAACCTTCATCGAAAAATAAACACAAACTCAATATAATTCTTTCATGTGTAGAAATAATCATGACTGAAAACTTATTAAACGATACAACAAGCATTCCATCAATAAACATGACACAAAAAATATCATAAACACACATTCCCCAAAAATTACGCCAGAGCATAAGCTTACTGCAGACGGACTACTATTCCCCAAATTGGCCCACAGTGGAGAAGGAGTAATTGATAGTTTAAAGTTCCCTATTTACATGAAATGCGATTAAAAGACACCGAAGAGAAGAAGGGATCATTTAGTCTGGCATGTAGAAAACTTGGAATCTACGCATAGGTGTGTTCCTACACAAGATTCCCTACACATAAAAACAACTTTAGAAGGAAGAGGAAGAAATGATAACGAAGATATAGCAAAGAAGGTAAGAAAATTGAAAGAAACAAAGTAGGCACGAAAGACAGAAGCCCCGTAGGCCTATCAATAGCTGAGGTAAGCTAACAGTATCACCCTGGAGACGCCAGTCCCCATAACATAGGATGGACCAACCTAAGCCTTTAGCAAATTCTCTGATCCATGAGGGGTCCAAAGTGGAAATTTGGTTATGAAACGCATAGCTGATACTTCGGCACCATACATACCGCCACTGTATTTGGCACTGTTTCCCTGATTCCTGAATACTATAAGCTGAAGACTAACAGCACTCACCCTCATAGTGGCAGTTGAGCTCACCTGAAACAGCATCATTACCACCTCAACATCAGTTCAAAAACAATGTATTCAAAGTCATGATTCCGCACATCTACAAAACAGTAGTTTGCCCAATAATCCAATACACCCATAGAGTGAGAGCAGTAGCTATAAAATACTCAGTCAATCCCGTCTTCAATAAAGTTATTACCTCCTTGATGTCGTCCTTGTGACACACAGACATAGCCACAGGCCAGAAGTTGGGCACGGGCATCCTGTCCCTGACGGCACCAAAGAAGGAGGACACGCGCGACGAATAAGAGTTTTTGAGCCCATGTATAAGCACGGCTTCTAGCGAGCAGCACAGGTTGTTGGTCAGGTCACTCGTGCCGAAAATTTGAGGAGGGATGCGGGAAGGATCTGTAAAATAATATTGATCAGAGTAATTCGTCATAACACATCGCTCAAGTTTTAGAGTATTGAGCATCTCTATGTATAATTTAAAATTAGGAGACATGAGCAATGTCTGGGTCAGCTCAAACAGGTGAGTATCCAAACTGTGCACAGAGGCCGTTGTGGCAGAGATCTTGTTATAGAACGATAGACATTTTCTGAGTTCATAAACAAATTCTTATGGGGCTCCTAAAGTATTTTCGATGTTCCCTTAGATATACCTTAAATTCGAGGCAACGATCATTTGTAAACTCAAATTCAATGTTTAACATGAGATCAAAGGCACAAGTATATCACAGAACAAGAAGTCACTGAAATCTTCAGGTTAATATCATTTACCATTATTTTAATATCATTCACCATTATTTTAGCATCATTAGTTACCTAACCATCGAATTTTAAAAGGGAACTCAATGCAGGTGTTTTTCTTTATCATGAAACTACTATAATAGTCACTGGTAATGTTCCCAATTAATTATGTCCCAGGGTGTTGCGTCATAAATTCATGATTCAAGACAGAGCTAAAGAAAGAAGAAATATAGGTACTTCTGCACCATATGCCTTTCAAAGAGTAAACAGCCTTTAATAAAAAACAAATAATTCTCTAGTTTTGTGGCAATTAGTTTTCACTGTCTCAATAGTTTTTCCATGTCTATCAATTTAGAGCACACAGAGCGTCATTGAGCTTGAATTGTAGATTCACTAGTAACTCGAAAGAGGAGAAAAATAAAATAAAATGTATCTTTTCTATTGAGAACATTTTAGAGATGTATCATTAAGAAGAATGCATCAATAATATTGGCAATTAACATATCAGTATTATCATCGTCATTAACATATTAAACACACATCATAAGGTGAATAACACTATAAGAATGCATTCGGAATGATGACTAATGAAAACTATTTGTTAACAATCTGCAGTTGGTACAAGCTACCTCTCAGGTTTAACAGTGGATTTTTCTTGAAAACATGCAGAGATTAGAAAATTTAATAAAGCCACTATATCATAACTCACAAAAAAAGATGTAGACAACTGTTCCTAACTATATTTAACGTCAGCATCCAGTACACTGAAGTTTCAAACTTATTGCCGCACTTTAACTACTAGATACTTCGTGGATCATAAATTATACAAACTAACAATTTGATGGAATAACCGGAAATCTCGCCTTGTATGATAGATAATACAACTAGCAATTTAATAAATTAAATGGAAAATTTTCCAATCTAATTTGATCCATGGGTTTACTGGCTTGTTATAATGTAGAATTACCCTCAAAATATTTTTTATCCTTCAGATAAATGAGTATATTCAAGAGTTAATATGCAAAAACCAAGAAATGAAAAATGAAAGGCAATTATTTGGTTTAATATATCTATAATACATTTAACGTAAGCTTATTTTTCATTGAAGTAATTCAAGAACAAATTGTGATTGAATGGGAGACTGAGAAGCAAATAAGTACAGGATTCTCATTCTACCAGTGACAGAAAACTACCCAAAAAATTGATTTTGCATGCGAGAGATCACCACTTATGTGTCCACTAATGTAGGGCCACAACAACCATATGCTTAATAAAAAGTTGGACCTGTTGTCTATTTTAAATGCCAAAGAATTTATTCACAACATTAAGAACTTCATTTAACGGAACTTCAAGCAAATTATCCAACTAAACTTGCTTCAATTCCTCCAAACACGAATTGGAAAGTAGCGAAACTTTGAATTGATTTCAAAGGTATAGCACAAATTCTTAATATTAAGACATATGGCTGTATTACCATCGAATTAATCTGCAATGTTCATTTGTAGATAAAATATTATTAGAGGAAGTAAAACTTCTTTACATAATTAAATTTTGTTTAAGCCATGGGATTCAAATGCATTGCTTTTCAATGAGAAATAACTAGCATTTCCCCATAGAATTTAGCAACAGATTGCACCAAGCACTTGCATGTAAGGCTATGAGCATTATCTTACAAATTTTTCAGCTGAATAAACCCTATGTGACAAACCATTTAAAAAAGGACACTTGTTTCTCATAATTAATAATGCTAAGGCCAAGCCGGCAATCCATTCATAGATCCTCCCTCCCACCACTTGCTGACATGGAGCTAGTAATGAGAATCCTACCAATGTAATGGCTGACATATTATGTCAAGTGAGCTTTCCCCGTACAAAGTACCGAACATGGCATGGAATGACACACTTTACAGGAAGTTAACAAAACATTAGGTAATTAATTGGCATAGTTCAAATAGAAAAGACAGTGGCAACAGGAATGAACAGAGTGACATTATTCTTGGGTGTCTATCCAAGTTTTTCACCGTCAAACAGCGAGATAGCTATCCCATGATTACATTAGAGACTACCGCATCATCTATGCATTGTTCGTTGCACAGACTGAATCCAAGGACACAAAATGACGTAAATATTTTTTTAACTGATACACATTCTACAATTGACGGTCGAATAACGCAACAAACGCAGTCACCCTACCAAGTCGTCTTTTATGTTAACTTTTTATAATACAAGGAATGCACATACATATATGAGACCAATTAAATAACAATTCAACAGGTTTTTCTTCTACCACGCTGAATATAAGGAAACAAACTTAAATCGCACAGTTCACGCAATGATCATTATGCAAATATATAAAACATAATTATGGCACGCACACAGTATATATGTTCGGTGGGGTAAATTCTCAAAACGTATTTCATCTATAAGAATGAATTATTAAATGAAACAAAAAAAAAACGTAAAATTAAATGTAGAGTAAAAGAGAGAAATATATAATTCGATAAATTATCAACTAAGACACAGAAGAAACAAAAGACGTAGTGCCTGTTACTCTTTCAGTACCCGTGGGACTTGTATTACAATGGCTCAAAAAAATACATTTGAAACACTAATATCACAATTATACGCAGAATATTCCAACGGCAGAGTGACACGCAAACGAACACGCGCTCCGCAAGTTGGGCACGCGCCGATGTGCCCTTTAATAGTATGTTTTTAATTATGTGTATAAATACATGGAAAAGTTTCTGAAATACAGAGATTTACGAATTTCTTATATTGGTTTCTTTCAAATACAGCACTTGTTCAGTTAAATTCTACGCTGATCAAGATGTAAATTTTGTGTTTATAAATTACACAATCTTTCCTCCTCTCTTATGACCAATAGTATTTCATTCCCATCTTGGTTGACAAACAGCATTAGTATAGGTTGTATTGAGGATAGCAGCGCTTTAGTAACTAACAAATCTTGCACTGAAACATTAGGAACCATTAAGTATGGACTCAGAGGAACGGATATTCTATGCAGTAGGTGTATTCCTGCACAAGATCCCCTGCGCATAGAAAAAGCAAGTTAAGAAGGAAGAGGAAGAAAAGATAAAGAATCATCAGCAAAGAGGCATGAAAACGGAAAAAAGCAAAGAGGGCACAAAAGATAGAAGTCCCAAAGGCCTATTCATAGCTGAGGTAACATAAAAGTGCTTCCCTGGGGTACCTAATCCCATAGCATAGGATAGACAAACCTAACTAACCTCACCGTATAGCCTAAGGCTTCTACTATGCCCCCTGAGGGAATGAACAGTATTAATATTAGCATATATTTTGAGGTTGTAAACATTTGTAAACATTTGTAAACATTTATTTACCACAA
>VOMN01140624.1:0-12578 GCA_014899125.1 Orchestia grillus
ACAACTACTGGCGTGGTGAGGGATGTGAAGAATGTGTGGCTTAAGCTCTCTTTTCCAAGGGAAACATTCCCTGGTTACGAAAAATGCCTCGCCTGAGCCGGGATTCGAACCATGAACCTCCCGGTTGCGAGGCCATCACGCTAACTAGTGCGCCATGGAGCCCACCCAAAAAATGCAGGTGGGTCGAAAAATTGCTAAAAAATTTACAAACGATGAAAACTTTTAACTTTAACTTACCAGACGAATTTATCTTGCAGCTACCAGCGTGCAGTGAAACAAATGACGTTGAAATTCCGATAAATAAAGCAACACATGCCCAGCTGGTGTGACTGGTTGGTGAGGGCATGAGCAGAGGAGCACAACGGGGGCTGAGTTGAAGGACCTTTATTCATTCCAACACTTTTTTTCGTCAAGTTTTCAATGCCTTACAACTACTGGTGTAGTGGGGGATGTGAGGAATGTGTGGTTCGAACTTCCTTTTCCAAGGGAAGTACTCCGCAGTCGCGTGTAAAGCCCCACTTGAGCCGAGGCTCGAACCCTCGCCGTTTTAGCTGTGAGGCCATCACGCTCACCACTACACCATGGAGCCCACGGTTGAGGGTGAGAGGGGTATGGGGAGGGGTTGTGGGCAGGCATTTAGACGCGCTGGTATCAAAATTCCCTTCGTTAATTCGATGCAGTTCCAATGCCGCTGTTTTCCATAAGAAGTGCCTCCAAATTTCGCCTCCGTTGTCAAGAAGAAAAGGCTCGCTTTTAAAATCCGGACATTTTTGAAAAGCAAAGCGCCATAGACGGTTTTTCTGGCTGGTTTTCCATTAATTTTGTCGTCGAAATTGTTTTGCCTGAAATTTGTTCCGCTTAAAGGGACCACTTAACTTTAATCCCATTTCCCGTTTGCATCATTAATGGCAGGCGACGCATATGTGCTTAGGCATTATGATCTATGAGACAGTCGGTTGATAATTTAAAAAAAAGCTGAAACAGAGGATAGCAGTCAACAAAGTTAATTCACAAAAGTGCAATTTCAACACGCACGTGAGTAAATACAAACCGCACCGTACGAACGGCTGGGAAAGTTAGCCCTCATTACGACCTGAGGGCGGGGGCTCAGCGAGCAGGACGAAGCGACGGATTTTAATGAAATTGTCTCTACAGGAGCCATCTCTCCAGATTGTTCTTTGTTTTCCGACAATTGGCATCGCTGTGGAGAGGTTCGCCGACCTCGTTAGCAAAATGAAAAGTTTTGCTTTTTAAATTTCGGGTTGTAGCTGACGGTGTGTGGGCTCATAACGCTGCCGCTGTCTCGATGGTCGTTTGAGGTGGTCGGTCGCTGGGCAGTGGTCCATGATACGTTTTTTTCGGCTATTGGTAGAGTCAGCAGAGGTGCTAGAGTGAGCAATGGTGCTAGCATGAACAATTGCAAGTGTAGGGGTTGATGAAACGGGTGTTTTTTGTGCCGATGGTGCAGCCAGCAATGGTTGTAGAGTGAGTAATGGTGCTAGCGTGAGCAATAGAAATAGAGTGAGCTATAGTGCTAGAGTGAGTAGTTTTACTATTACGATCTCTTTTGCGAATGTGCAGAAGGATTTCGTCTATACTTTTGATAGTATATATTCTGCTTGTGAGACATAAAATGCAAAAAATACCTCCACTTCCTTACGGTATTCATAATTTTAATGACTCGGGTTATAAATAGAAAAATCGTACCCCACGAGGAGATCAAAGGTTATTTTCTCCAACATAAGCACGTCGCACTCCCGCAGTGTCCCTTCAAAGCAGTAGAACATACAGGAGTTATTTGGAGACGGTAAACTCGCAAAGAGCTTTTTCGATATCTAATGGCAAAGGTTAGGGCCGCATTGGCCGATCCATCGTCTTGCTACACGAGGGTAATTCTCTCAATAACCTGAGTGGTCCAAAGACTGTAAAAATGATAATGACAATTGCATTTTTTAAAGAAAGGCCTCCATAAAACGTATTTTTTTAAGATGTAGCAGAACCCCTTATCTAATTAGATTATTTACATCGGTGAAGCTAATTTAGCGACCAAGTACTCTGAATGAGTACTACTACAACTGAGTACTACACACAACTCCAAAAATTGAAAAAATCCTCATTTATCAGAAGAGAGATGCAAGAAAAGAGAGGGATATTCTTGACCCTATCTAGATGGCCACGTTGTGTAGAACTGAGCTAACCTCAAAACGAGCGGTTCCTCAAATGCTCTATCAGTTAACGGAAATAAAAGAAGGGCTACATTTCCGGTTCAAATGTTGACTCCGGAGGGGCCTTGGAGCAGAACGTTTCACCGTACAGAAGACTGCGGAGATTCAGAGGAAGCTGAGCAGTGCACGGGTCACTGCGCATTTGTTTTCTTCATTGCACCCTGAGGCTCATTAAAACTTCAAGATAACGATTAGATAATGAATGAATGTAATTCAATTTTTCTATGATTCTTTCCGTTATTGACCAGAAGATTAAATAAATCTTGAATATTTCCTGTAGTACGGTCCCCATTTGCGGGAAAAATAGTTTCTGTGAGCTCTGCCCAAATGCTGGCCTCCAATACCGCGCTCTGTACGACCACAAAACTTCCTTACTGCGGGCAGCTGGCACAACTTTAATGCATTATTATGGTCTTTATTTCCTCTATAGAAATTGGATCGAGAAGTTTCCTCTGGACAATAGAAGTTGACGGGTTGAATTTGTAAACTTCACGGAACGACATCAAAGCTGCCCGTGCTGAAGGAACCAAACTCGGCCTCTAGCATGACTATTTCAGCTCGTACAACCTTACGGGCGTTAGTGCACGGTAGGATGCCAGTACTTCAGTGTAAACTTCACAAACACTGAGCCACAGAATACTCATAAGGTAATGTTACTCACGTTTATAACAAAACTGAGGCAATTACAAAACTTGGAAGCATATCGGTATATCACTAACAGACGCAAAAAATTCGAGTGTTGGTAGGCTCAGCATTGGGTTGATCCTACTCATAATCGAGCGAGATTTCTGCTGAACGAGGCCTAGTACAACAATCATTTTATGGGTTACGCCAGCCCTTGGCCGCGCACTACACCAGAACCAGCCCGGACGGCGTCACTGGGCCCGGAACAATGACAACAAAAGACTCGCGCACTCGAGACGTCACCAAATCTACGGGGCAAACAACCCAGTTTCCACGCCTACGACAGGAGCCTTTGGTCTGATGTCTTACGGGAACGCAACTCCTCTGTATCCATTTTGCAGGATACGACAACCAGATGTGCAAATGTTCTTGCGTTACACGCACTTGAGCTGCCGGTTGTAAGTGTATGACAATAACTGATGATTAAATGTATAACAGAAAATGTACAACCACTATATAGAGTGATCATATCAATAAACTTTCTGTCACACAGTTGATGAAAGCGAAGCTAATTTTCTCGCAGTTTTCTGTGCCATGAGCAGTTTTCTATGCAATTTCTTCAGCGAATATTTTCAGTTGAAAAGTTAATATAGATAATCTGATCGGCTGTTTAAAATAAGATCTAAAAAGGAAAAAGTCAGTTCTAAAGCACGAGAAATTAAGAAAAGTAAGGTCTCTTTATCCTACCTTATATTTGTTCGTAATCACACCAATAAAGTGTGTCCGCCTTTGTTAACTGTTGCAATAAAAAAGACCAAAGAGATAATCAATAAAGCTACAATCGCTTGCAATGTTGGTTACAGCTCCGTTGTTCTCATCACTCTCAGCCTACAGAAACGAACGCGGCACTGAATTAATCTTGTAATTTCCACAACCAACTTTAGCGAAAGCGTTCACATGAATAATTGTTTCACGTTGCGAGAGAAAAGTAGCACCTGCATTTCGGAATTTAAGTAGTGATAAACTAAACTTTTTCGTTGAGATGTCTTGCTTGCATAAAATTATGATGCAAGTTAACGCAGACAGCTCTCCAACCAACGTATGCAAGCATAATCAAAAGTATTCGAGCGGATATTGCGTACTTGCCTACTGGGAATTACAGTAATCTTTCAGACGTTCTTTCATCCCATACCTAGTAACCTCATATAAATAAAATTGTTTTGACGAACATCCACTTATTCATGAAAGCTTACGAGAAGAAAATAAGACAACTTGCGCATTACTGGAAGAACAAAGTTTCAATGTAAAATGTCGTCCTGTTTTTGTCAGTTCAATAACAAGTCCTCAGGTCTCCTATAACAAAGAACACAGGCGTCCGCCCAACAGGCCCCAACAAGCCTGTCAGGCCTCGTTATCGTCCCACCAGAGTGTCTCGCTGCTAAATTTACAGGGTACGCTAACGTGAACACAGTTCCACTGAAACGGAGACAACATAAGGTCCTTACGGTCAAATTATCTCCTCTATTTTTCAGATCACGGCTTCTAAAATGCACGGAAGTTCGGCTCGTGTTTCTTTTTTTACTTTCCTTATGCTGATCATTATTCAATTTTCATTGCACGGCGTTTTCAAGAGACATGTATTTCTAGTAACAACTACTAGGATCCCCCGAGTACCCAAGATTTTCTCCGCTCCCTGCAAGCAAGCACAGACATTGGGGGCCCGGGAGCCTGTGCCTCGATGTAAGACTTTTTTTGAGTGCCTCCAGCTCAGTTTTTGGCCCGCAGTTGCGCGAGAGATAACTGCCACCAGGAAATTGCCGCCGAGAGCCTCTACAAATCGATGACCAATTTATTGCTTAAGACGACATGGACGCACGACGCTAACGTGCTGGAGACGTTGTATAATGTAACGAGATATTTATAGGCGGAGTCTTAACATGTGCTTGTCCTGGCGCCGAGACATATCGCACGTTGGCTGGGAAATTGGGAGGAAGAAGTTTTAGAATAATTATTATCGAACTGAAGCTGTCTAAATCTGTAATAATAGATCCATATGGAATATGGGAGAGAGAAGCTGAGCAAAAAGTTAGGAATTACGTATCTTTTACTTCCCCCCTTCTACGAGGATGGCCAACTAGCAGTGAAATGTTCCATTCAACTGTTAAAAATAATTTTTCAGAAAGATCTCGCAGTGGGAAACGTAACCTTCTGTAACTTTAAAATGAAAGTTATTAAAAAGCTATGAAAAATTCCTTCTTTATGAGACAGTTCAACAAAATCCAGAGCTTTCAAGCGTATACTTCGCTCATCTTCAGAAGAAAATTATAAAAAAAATAGAAAAACACAAATATAATTAATTGTTAAACTGTTGTGCATTACATTTGTGTTCTTCATTTTTAAAGTTTTGTGCCGATGATAAGTGAAGTATACGCTCGAGAGCTCTGGTTTTTATTAAATTTTACATAAAGCAATTATTTCTCATAGCCTTCTTAATAACTTCTCATTGTTAGATTAAATTTAATTCTTGCTCCACATACTCGCGTTTTCAAATTTCCGAAATTTTTGGTTTCCGGACCACGTTGTAGTGCTCCGTGGATCCTGATTTTGGGGAATTTACAGTGCCTCGACTGTACGACAATCGGGAGGGAAAATAAATATAAAAACAAAGACACTGTGCGATGATGCGACAAAATGGCTACGTTGCAACAATAGCGCGATGACTGACGCAGAAGACCGTCAGGGCTCTAATTTAGAATATGAAATGGGCTGTACAATTTCAGCTGATAATTATAAACCCTCATTTTTCGTACTCTAGATACTAATGGATACCAAGCTGTGATGTGCAAATATTCAGAATCGAAATATAATTCATTCATTTTGGAAGTCCAGAAATTTTGGAGGATTACACCTTACTAGTATGAAAGGTTTCAAATGAGAACGTAGTTTCAATCAGTTTCAAGACGGAATTATGACGGCGTATTTTCACGACGAAACTATGCTGCAAACACTGACGCTGCCGCTCGCTCCCTGCAGAGTTAGCTGCTAGCATGATGTAGTTCATCATTCAGTCACTTCAATGATAGTAAAGTTACTGATATGTGACAAATTGGTGTATCGTCCCTTTCATAATCTGAGTAAAATTTGGCAACTTATCCATGTGTATAAGATTGCCTTAGGGTTATTGGAGATTTTTGGACGTGAATACACATAACTCTACGGATTTTAGGCCAATATTTAAACAACAATTTTAGGTCGTAATTTTTACTGTCTACTGCTACACACATACCGTATGTCCAATGTATGTATATAGCTACACATAAAAGAAGGCTTATACCGAAGACTGCGCACGGAATTTTTTGATAAATAAAGGTGCGAAAGGACTCACCGTGCAAGCAATTTAATCCTGTTTAAGACATAGCAAATAACTTTCTTGATTCGAAGCAGATGCGTCTAACTTTTTTACTTTGATTGGTATAAGTGAGGAATTTTTCATATGAACCCAAATTTCAGCTGGGAATTGAGCTGAAAAATGAATCTCTGAGCCTCAGTAACACGATCGCCCACCCTATTCTGTATGAGGACTTCAACGGATTTCCTTCATTGGATGTTTGCAGCGCATTTGCTCATTGGGGATTAATTTACAGTATGTGATGAGAAGTAAATTACTTTGAATAACGATACCCTTGGCATACAGTTACTCTGCTTACGAAGAGATTGATTCATCAACAGAACTCGAGCAGATACCGGCAGGCTGTCGTCTTGAATAATTTCATTTTAAATCTTCATGGAGGACCTGAGCATAGTTTGCTTTTATAGGATCAGACCTCCACAGAAGTTCACGGAGTTGGTGCGATAGAGGCTCAGTGCAATTCGTTTTGGAAGATAAATTGCTTCACTGCAGAACCCGCAGGAAAGCAACAAAATAACGTTTACTGATTTAAGGAAACTCTAAGTTCTCAGAGGTAACTAATGCACAATTTTTAGAGGATTACAAGTTTCTCTGCTTAATTTAGTTTTGTTTTTGGTTATTGGTTGGGATGTTTCTGTAAGTCCTTTACCGAGCGTATGCTACTGTTCCACTAATATCCAAATTCAAGTACAGCTAAGTTTAAAATTACTATTAAATAAATTACGATACGTATAGGATATACTGATCTCTGCTACTGAGGCAATTGGAAAACCTGCGTTTGTGCAAATGGGAAATTCGAAGCTGTAGTTTACAGGAACGCAAAAATTAACTCAACGAAAGAAAATTGATGCATTATTTTGAATCTGTCGCTTCTTCCTCCGAACAGTTTGCGAACTCGTGCGAACTTAACAAATGTACTCAGGGTCTCCACAAAGCGCGGATTTGAGTGTACTTTTAGCTTATCAATGGAGGAGCACTTGGAATTACGGTGAAAACTATTGTGCTCTATAGGAGGAACTGTTTTACCTAGACGGATATCCCTGATTTTTTTGAAGGGATGTTTTCGTTCAACCGTATATAAATATGTAAAAGTGAAGGATAATGAATAAGAAGCCCTGTAAAAACTAAAGGACTTAAAACATGCTAGAGTCGAAGAGGACTTCGCCGAGTAAGAAGGAATAATGGATAAAATGGTCGTCGTGACTTCACCAGCGCGCAGCTAATTCGTTTAAAAAAGAACGATCAGTTCAAAATCCAGCAAAGCTACACATTTTTCAATACTAAACTCCAATTGAGAATGACTTAAGAATGGTGAGTTCTGTATGCAAACTCTAATAATACAATCATCAAACTTTAGTTCCAGATTTCTCCTACCTGCGAAACCGTGTGAAATTCAGTTTTTCCAGCCGGGAAATCATGAAAGGGAAATGTTGTTGCAGAACCAAGCCGTAACGAAGACAATCCCTGAGAACTTTGATCCTCACTTTAGCCCGTGCTTACGCTACACTTAAACATAAGTATGCAAATCTGTACACTACGAGTATATTTTTCCTAGTTAGTTGTTTCGAGGACTTGGGTGCAAATCTGTATACACGGAGTATTGCATTTATCTCGGTGGTTGTTTGGAAGATTTCGAGGACTTGGATACACATTTGTATACACCGAGTATACTTGTTCTAAGGAGTTGTTTGGAGGACTTGGAGCCTGTCTTGTTTGAAGACGTTCAGGGTGGTTAGGGGGCGAGTGCGTGAGGAGGGCGGATGGCAGCGGACTCAGTAACACAAGTTATCTCCAAATGAAAAGTTTAAAAACCACTTAGACGTATGAGCCCCGGAGCAATTTCAGGATTGGTCCAGAAGTGGTGGAAGGGTCACAGGAGCGCTAGTCCTCCTCACAAAAAGAGCAAGTTTCTTTTAAGGAATGACTTCCCTTTGTGCGGCCCTGTGGTACAAATATTTAGGCCTTCCAATGAGACTTGCAGCCTAGAATTCCACCACGTGTTATTCTGAGCTGAACCTTAGAGGTGGTTGTCGCGTAGCTGAGAGAGGCTTTAGGTGTCGTGTTGTACCAACACAAATTGTGTCCACTAGTCGACTATTGGGCTTCGAACATATCAAATTATTCAAATTCGTTACCTAACGTCTGTCACAACCTCAGCTCGCAATTTTCGGTAAATGTACCTCTGATTTACGAATAAATATTAATATTTCTCACTACATTCAAAACGATTAAAGAATGATTTTGAATATCGGTCAGCGTAATCATGACGTAAGGTGACCAAAATTATGACCTAAATAGGTCTCAATGCAGTGCTAACTGCAGCAAATAACTGTGACTGTTCGAATTTCCCCACGGCAGTAATAAGAAGGCCAAACTAAGCAGAAAATATTCTAAACAAATGAGCTACGCTGAAGATTAAAATGTAAAGATTAACAGCAGAAAATATTCCTGCTGAATGAAATCGATATTCTCGTCTTCTCAGGAGCAGCGCTCGCTCACTGACGTCACAAATGCAAACTTTGCGCGGCAGCTTCGGGCTGAAGCCACTAAATTTTACAGCCATTAATTTTGCTGGTGAGTTAACGTAGAGCTGGAAGTATCTTTATTTACTTTTGAAGTTCATTGAAAAAGCTTTTCGAGAGACTCAAAGACTTCCTGGCAAACATGACGAGAGCCTGCACCGGAGTGGACCCAGCTGGTACTTGCAGTACTAGTATTGATGGTAGTATGCAGCTGGTACTTGCAGCACTGTTTTTGACGGTAATCGACAGCTAGCACTCGTACCACTACTTTTGATGGTAATCTCAGATGCTACTCGTACCTCTACTGTCTATGGTACTCCTATTCCTACTTTTAACGGTAATCTATCTACAGTTGGTGCTCGTACCCCTAATTTTGACAGTAATCTATCTACAGCTGGTGCTCGTACCCCAAGTTTTAACGGTAATCTACAGCTGGTGCTCGTACTCCTACTTTTGACGGTAATCTACAGCTGTTACTCGTACCGTTACTTTCGATGGTACTCGTACCCCTAATTTTGACGGTAATCTACAGCTGGCACTCGTACTGTTACTTTCGATGGTACTCGTCCCCCTACTTTTGACAGTAATCTACAGCTGGTACTCGTACCCCTACATTTGACAGCAACATACAGGGTCCTTGACTAAGCACAACCTTGAAGGACCTCGCGTGTAAACTGACGCAAGAATCCCGTTCTGACGGCGACCCAACACATTCACAAGCCATAGGGTGGCACAGCTCGTTAGGCCCCGTGAACTTGGGACCTGCAGGTGACGCGGCCACAGTTGTCCTGATGTCTGCAGGCAGCCGAGACCCACATTGTAGAGCCCGTGACAAGGCCGCGGTTGCTTGCCAAGGATATGTGTGTGTACGTGTGTTGCTCGATATAGACACTGAGGCGTGCGTTCGCACCTTGAATTGGCCCAACATAAACATGCGGCCCATGCGCTCCCGGCCAGCATTGCGGCTCCATTTACAAACAGATCGCAGGCCACTGCCATTGCCCGCTCTCAGACAGAGATCTCATCCTCGGGCGATTTTATGAGACCGTACCGGGCTAAAGACTCGCGAGTGCAGGGAATTATTAATGAGGTGCAGCTCGTCTGATAATTTTATTATTTAAGATGTGTTTCTTTAATGGAATGGAATTTAATTGACACGTGATAAGAGGTACACTGACTACAAGTAAGTACGAATAGTGACAGGGTGTATCAAAACGTGTAGAAAACCTCGTGGAATTTAGCACGTATTTAAATGCGATGCTGATTAATGCATTAAATAATGAAAACCCTTTAAAACTACACAAAATGACCATAACGCTTTCGTTATTAACCCTGAAAGGATCAACCATACGGTATTGGAAGTTCCTGCGCTCGAGGTCATCTTTGGGTAAATAAGGAGGACCCTTGTGATGCTTCACCCCCACGCTCAGTTTCAGAGACTAAACATTAATTTCACCTTAGTATGACAGCTTTCCTCATTGAGATTTAAAAGCAAGAAATCTAACTGTGCGCACCGCGCTGGCTAAGAGACTTACTGCACGACTCGTTAATTTCTCCACCACTGACAACGCTCTCACTTTTCTATTAGGAATTAATGAGCTCGTTCTCCTAACTGATGCGAGATCTTGGCAGTAACTTCCCTTCTGCATTCGAACCAAAAATTTTCTATGCCTCGTGCAGCTGAAAACGAATAGTACGGCTAAATATTATAGCTTCTATAAATATTTTTAAAAGTAATATTACTTGTAATAATATTCCAACTCCAGTGTACAGTAGCACCTAGTGTACAGTAGTATCTAACACCTAGTGTATAGTAACAAAGGCACTCGGCTGAGCAGGGTAGCACTTAGCAGCTAGTGCACAGCAGCACCTAGCACCTAGCGTCTAGTAGCACCTCAGCCTTGTATACATACCCCCAGCAGACACGCAGCAGCAATGCCCTTGGTATCAATAGACATCCCTAGCCGGGAGTCTAGCTTGGTTTTAGCTCCCATTTAGGTGCGTACGTACAGGTAAACCAATAAAAGCAATGATCATGATCTTACGTAAATCAAAACACCACGCGCGTGAATAGAACCTGATTTCTCATGGAGAAGTTGAGGGAAAAAATACGTGAGATTTTTATAGGTTAAATTTAACTTCCGCGGAGTACCCCAAGGAAACATTACTTATGGACGTAGCTAAGCGGGATAAACTGAGTTTACTGAGGTGTTCCTTGTTCACATTCGTATTTCACATGCTTCCTTTTGTTCACACGTTTTGTGAACACCCTGGAGAAATGTATCCATGTAAGGTAAGAAATGTGGAATCATTGTTGTGCACTGATAATAAATTTTAATTTTTGCGTGAATTTCAAATAGATTAAAAAATCACAGCTTCCCACGATTCACTACAATAGGCGCCACCAAAAGAGGTTACAAATTTCTTTGGCAATTTGCTCACAAAATGGCGATGTATCAATGATCTTGAAATTCGTGTGTGTAAACATTTATCTCTGACAAACGTGAAGTGCAGAGACATCTGTGGGGAAGTGCGGTGATGAAAGATGAGACTAATATACGGCGAATAAAACTCTAAAACTTACATTTCCCAGCTTCTGAAACTCAACTCTGATTATGAAACGTTTGTTGCAATCTGCCGTGGGCGGTGGAACCAATGAATCGGTATTTCCTTCACAAAGAATTCACGATATTTAAAATTCTAGAGCACAACTTCCCTCACTAGCTACAGAGGCTCTTTCCTCGTGACAAATTACGTGTTGTGGCTGAAGTAAACGGAGCAAAAATTAGAAAAATATTTTGGCCTTGCAGCAGCCAAGACATTAGCGTGAGGGCGAGACACACCGGCACACGAGACACTGGAGTGTGAGACACACCGGCACACGANAAAATGTTTGGCCTTTATGCCCTGGCCACACTGGGGTGCCGCCGAAAATACACAGAAATGTACAAAATCTAGAGTGCTCTATAACACAGAAGCCCAAGCCGCCCACGAACACAAACGGACACAAGATGAAAGGTCGCATACACACACACGTACACACAAAGTGACACAAAGGTCGCAGCAAAGCCGGCCTGACATGCGAGAGCGTCACGTGCCTTAGCCCAGTACGTTTCTGTGTGTACGTGTGTGTACGTGCATGTGTACGTACGTTCGTCGGGTGCGTCTGTGTACGTGCACGCGTCGTGGAGCGTTTTGCTTGGCATCTCAAAGGGCCTACACTGAGCTTATTAGCGGTCGCCTCTCCACCGCGGCTTCTATACGGAATGTTTGCCTGCTCTAATTAATGACGCGCATGCGTGCGAGAAAAACTCAGCCACGCATGCCCCTCATTCCAATGGATGGCTTATTGATGTGTAAATTAGCCACTCGTATCTGGGCAAAACATCTCCAGAGGTTGTGGTTGTTTCATGCGTCTGTATCTCCCCACAACCCAGAGCGAGCGAGTGAGCTTGTCATCTGGAGGGGTGTCGTTTCTGCCTTCTATTTTTAATTCCAAGAAGGTACCGCTTTGTGCTTTGCTGGGCATGCTAGGTGGTGTACACTCGCACGTATGTGCGAAGAAATTTGAAGGATCATTTGAGGAAGAGCCTGCTGAGGATATTACTTACAGAGATTTGCCAGAGATACAGAGATATCACATTAAAATCCCTTGCCCGGCATTCCCACGTTTCCTTTTTTGCTGACGACGCGAGACTGTTCAAGGAAGTGAGAAGTGTCGAAAACAACGTTGAGTTGCAAGAAGACCTTGATAAAATCTACCAATGGGCACGGTTAAACAACATGGAATTCAATGAA
>VOMN01140625.1:0-24272 GCA_014899125.1 Orchestia grillus
GTTTTTTTAAAGGTCCTCCCGATAATACGTAAGCACCAGCGTGAACCTGATAAGTTTCAATTTAAGAATGAGGTAGAAATGTTGACGAGAAACCTTGAGGTCCATTGAAAGAGAATGGCTTATACCTGAAGAGTTGCAAAATTCTGAATAATTTTTTTTCAGATTTCATTTGTCGTATTCCACCTAATAAATAATTTTCAATTTTTTTTTCATCACGTGTCAATAACCTTGTAATAACGATACCAAAACAAAACTTCAATTATATTAAGATAATGATTACCATGCTTTATTTCTTTCTCTTCTGCAGAAAAAGCTATCCCGGAGAGCTTACCGTATCATGGGAGAAGAAGTATCCTCAAACGAAAAAAAAGAAATGGAAACGGTTCAGCAGCCAGTGAAGCCGCCGTGAGATCAGCCAAAAATAAAAAATTACCCCCAACCACGAGCAAGCAGCGATCTACGAGATCTCTTCCTGGCGAGAAATCAGATATGCCGGAAAGATCGGCTAAAATTGATATTACTTCGGCATCTGTTGAAAGCAGGAGATCTTGTGCGGGTGTGATTCCGCAACTTCAAGAGAACGAGACAGGGTCTGATGTTCTGGGCTCTTGTGGCCAAGATTTTTCTGTAAAAAAGAGCCCGCTTCATCCGGAGAATGTAATTTACGACGACGTAAAAAGCTTCGTACTGCGAAGGACGGAGCTAATTGAAGTCAGTCGCATCCTGAGGCGCGACAGAGGAGGATCTGCGTCTCCAGAACACCAAACTTTCCTCGGAAAAAAGGCGCCGCATGGCAGTGGAGCAGGATCATTGGGTGAAAAAAATTGGACAGTTCAGATGTTGGATTCAGCTGGGATGCTGGATGCAGTTGGAAACAAGTCTTCGAATGAGAAACAAACGGAAAGTAAGTTAGTGAAGAAAGCTACGAAAAGAAACACACTGAGACAAAAAAAGGAGATGAATTCAATCCGAGATTTAAAGAATGAAGAAGAGTCCAAAAAGAGCAAGCAAAGAAGAGAAAGCCTGTTAACAAAATTTAAATATCAGTTGGAGTCTACCGAAGCAAACGGGATAATCAGTTTCCCGGGAGCTTCCTCGGAGCGCTTCAGCCACATTCGTAGACCGGTATTCCGTTCAAAGACCGGACTTAAAAAGCCGGAAAACCGCACTCAGAATTTCTTTGCTTCGCGACCTCATTTAAGGACTTCCGAGCTTAATTTCATGGCTTCGACGTCCCCTTTACTGGGGGGAAAGTCCCCCAGTGATTCCTCACAAACAAGGAGCCGAAGAAACAGCAAGAAGTTGCTCAGCGTCCTGGTGATCATACCGGGACAGAGTTTCTCGTATGGGTCGTCGGAGAGGTACGACGCGACCTCACTGGCCGCCGTCGGCCAACTGGTCGTGGTTACCGTCAACTACAGGCTCGGCACACTGGGTGAGTTGCAAGCTTTTTAGTGCCACATTTCTGGTGGCATTTTGGTTAATGGGGGCCAGAACATTGTTCTGAATATATTGATGAGATTTATTCTTGGTGTACTGCAAGTGGACGAGCGAAGATGTTTGTTGCTCTAGTTGATGCTATGAGGAGAGCGCTAACCATTCTGAGAGCTACAATCATTATTAACTATTTTTCAATTCTTGCACACTGATCATACGCTAAAAAATATTTCACTGATATTCAGTATTTACACAAATTTCGGTTGATTTCGTACCATCCACACATAAAATCATGTTCAAAACTGAGCGGAAATATCATGACTCAATAAAAATATTGCAAACTTCCAAGAAAAATAATTTGTCTTCGATGCCGACAGTTTGCGAAGCAAAAAATAGAAGTAAATCGTAAATTACTTTAGGTTGATCATACCCAAAACCACCAATTCCGAGAGAATTTATTGTTTCTTAAAACGTTTGAGAAATGTTAGAATCCACTATCTGAGCAGGTATAGACATAGCACTGTAGCGTGACATTCTCATGTAGGATATTTTTTAATAGAATAGTAAAGGTAGAAGTTCTCCTCATGGAATATTCATTATCAAAACTGCGATATAAATGCAAAATAAGAATTCAACAACTGAAGCTCATCCTCTGCGATAGGAGAGCTATGGAAGAAAATAAACGTGAGATCAGACCTTAAAATATCACTCGTTGAGCTATCATTTATATTCAAGCTCTAGATCGTGCCTTTCCATCTGAATATAATTTAGTTCATAGGATATTTGAACATTTTTATTCCATGGGCCGATGCTCATATACTTTTAGCTTAAGATGTGCCAAGGAGCTTCATATGATAAAAATGTCTCAAAACTCGGAAAAAATACAATGAATGAGTTTGCCACATTCAAATCGATAAAAATGTCTCAAAACTCGGAAAAAATACAATGAATAAGTTTGCCACATTTCAAAGCGACTTACTAAAAATGGTTAGAAATACGCCTCATCACCCGCCCCATACCGCCGAGAGAAACAGAATGTAAGTTCCGTCATTTTCGCAACCATAAAATTGAAGCAAATACTTTCTAGTCACTTGTACAATGTGCCTCATTTTATATCTTGGAGATCAGCGTTTGATCATTAAAATTAGAACTATAACTGATGTATGACAAAAGAGTCGCGAATGAATCGAGAACTATGAATTATATCAAACTGCTTCATTTGGGTAACAATTTTCGCTGAAGTTATCGTTTTCAGTGACAGCACAAAAACATATTCATAGAGAAATTTTTTGATTTTTCACCTGAAGAAATTTTTCACCCAGGTGAATAGTGGACGTCTTGAAGGTTTCATTTTCGCTTAGTACAGGGTGACACAAAAAAAAGAGGGAGGATGTATCACAACCCGGTTCTAAATACAAAATGTACGTATGTATGATACCAAATAAATTTTGAAGATATTTGGTATATCAAGTCTTCAAAATTTATTTGCTATCATACATACGTACATTTTGTATTTAGAACCGGGTTGTGATACATCCTCCCTGTTTTTTTGTGTCTCCCTGTATAACGACTCTAGCAGGACAAATTTTTTTTCATTTGGCCCAACCTTGTAACCTTGTCTTGCCTTTAAAACTACACTCCGTGCCCTGATGACGGAATCCACACCTAAAGCTTGGGCTTAGTGAAACAATTGTGCTTTGCTTAAGTGATCATACTAAACGAAAACTGAAGAAATTCGTTTAGTGAATCACAATTTTTTCCGTTAGGTCAGTCCATCGATGTGTTTTTGAGGCTCTAAATACCGTCGGCGTTGTTTTTTCAAACAAATTCCTTACCAAGCTAAGAAGAATTAGTTTACCTCATCAACCGTAAGCACCTGAAGCTTCTAGTGTGCAGAGATTAAGTCTTTGCAATAAATTTACCCAGTGTAAACCAAAGCCAGAGCCGCCTAACCGTCTCCCATTTGTCAGCATCCAAGCGAACAAAAGGAATTAATTCAAGTGCTGTGCTGATGTGGCACCTGATGGAAGCAGGAGAGGTAATCTTGGGAATAAAATAAATCTTAACGTTTTATCTGAAATGATAAAAAGACATGTTAAAGCTGCTTGATGGACCCAGACTCTGTCCGACGCCTCATGCCCTCTAATTTATTGGAATACTTTATCGGTTCGTTCTAATGAGCAACTTTTGCCCTGAATATTTAAAATAAAGAAGTCTTCTGATGAAAGACTGGAGAGGCTCTTGCATGATGAAAGTGAAGGATTTTTTCGAATTGAACTCTAAAAACTGTGCGCTCAAATCGATGAGCTTTGTTTCGCGCTGCGTGGAAATGTCTTTAGGAAACAGAGATGTTCCGGAAACACCGACGGTGTCGCGGTTTGGGCCAATAGGAAAGGCGCAAATTCAGAAACTTTCTGGAACCAAACTGGTATTCTTCTCACTGAAACTGTGTCGAGGATGTCCATTTTATTGAAATTTAACATGAGCTTCACCTAACTCGCTAAGAACTTTAGGACACTCAGACGTAACAAATAAATTTCATAGTTAATTTTGACTCCTTCTACGGAGATAAATTTTAGTAGTTGTTCTTCTTTCCAAACAGCACCCGAAATCGATAAGGCACGGCGAAGGTCGTGCGCCGTGCCACTGATTCTTCATTTTCACCAGGAATTCGTGGTTGGCTATTGTGGTCATTGTAAGCCCCTGCCGCAGGGGACAATTTGTCATCCGTTAAGATAGACTGTGAACCTCAACTCTACGACAACCGAACTTTTTTGCGATAAGTTTGCATCTAGCATTGTACAAAAAACTATCGGCAGCAGTTTTAATCGGGACCGTACAGGGTCTCCACCAAAGTTGTATCCACTCGTTCTTAATATTAATAAATTATGTATCAATGATACCGTACAAATTTAATTTAGACAGTGTAATTCTGCCCCAAATGTAATAGAATAAAACGGTATCAAAGATACGCGAGAAATCAGTGGATACTTTTTTCATGGACAGCTGACTTAGTACCACTGGTCCTAATAAGGTGTGATCAGGGAAAATTCAACGATATATTGGACTCCTTAACCTCTCTTTCCCGTAAGCACGAGAAGAAATTGTCTCATATACTTAAATAACGATCTTCTCATGCTTTTTTATAGTCTGACACTGGATTGGGACACCAGTTCTCTTCTTTCTCTACTGGGACACCAGTTGGGACACTTTTATTCAGATTTTGTCTGAATTCCTTGCAATAGTGTTTAACGAGCTTCTGGGTCCTCAAGGAGTGTTGTGGAGTCCCTCGCCCCTGCCGCTGGCATTCATCAGTCTCATTTCTAGGGAGCTCCACGGCGGAATGGTAACGCCTGTCGCTCACCGCTATGAACTCACGGTTCTATTCCTGGCTGAGCAGTCGGATTTTAGCAGAACCATTGACTGCTTCGCCATGAAAAGGAGGCTTAAAAAGCTGCACCACTCCTCACCTCACTCACGCGGCAGTAATTAAAATGCATTGCAAGTCAACGGTGTGCTGTACGTCTGAGCTATTGGAATTGATAACGTTTTTTGGCTTCTTTTTATACACTATGGCCTCGACTGCCTGTTATTTTGCGATTAATTGAGATTTTTATAGTCTTTCACGAATTCGTACATTTTCGAACGCAACGGTTGTAAACTTTGTCTCTGCTGCTCGTCTCATCCCATCGAACAAGTGGTATTGAAAGGTAATTGGGAGGGAAAAGGAAAGGGAAATGGAAGGGAAAGGGAAATGTGCATAATTTCGAGTTAGTTGTAGCGACACCATGCCCAGCACAGGCCTGTCGCACAACTCTCATCTCCCAATCCATAATCAGAGATTTTAAAAACATTTCATAATAGAAAACGTGCAAGTGATACTCTTGGTGCGAAAGCTGTTCTATGAAACACTTCAAAGCTCTTCCCGTTTATCTCCCTGGTAATTTAAGAAGAAAACTTCACATTCCTCAGAAGAATGAGAAGTTTCACTGCAAGGCCCACTTATAATTTGTTTTAATTGAGCCATTATTTTAGCTCTTTGCCGAAGTATCGTGCAAGTATTCTCGCGATGTCGAAACTTAGTTCTCAGCTCGCGACAAAATCAAAAGTTACCAAGAATTACTGAAGAAGTTCAGGAGGCAACTGATGCAGTTAGCTCCCTGAACACGGACTTTAAATCATCAAAAGAAGGCTCAGGGAGGCTCACGATGAGAAGGGCTGCCGCGCGCTAGGAAATGTAAAATAAATAAATGTTTCGTATCATTTCTACTTTGAGAAAGGAATAGAAATTTGTCAAACACGTGGGATGAATCATGGGTTTTCTGATGCGTTCTCAATTGATAAATGCCAGCATTAAAAATTGTTCTCTCCTATATTGGTGAGAAGAGGCCTGCACTAGTGGAGGCTAGTGGACTAGAGGCCTGAAAATTACCTCAGCTGCACATAGCTGAGGTAATTTACGCAATACGCTGCGATCCAATGCAACTTTCAAAGTTTACACAACAAGTAGCCTCGTTTTGCATCGCGCGCGTCAGATTTTGAGCTGAAATGCGTAATGTGCATGATTTACATGTCAGTGATCAGCACTGACGTTAACGTTCGGGTCCGCTGGTGATTATATTCCACAAGCTGGGCTTCATGGAACGTTTCCAGGTGCTCTCGATGTTCCTCCGTAGTCATCTGTCCCGCCTGACGTCGAGTTACAACTTGATGAATGGAACCCTCTAGATCTGAGGTCAGTAGCCTGGAGGAGGCTGAAGTGGTTTACTGGTTTCAGTGTTCCAGTAAAGAATGTGAGTCTCTCAGTCAGTGCAACACTTCGTTTCGTAAGGTGACCTTAGAACGATGGTTAACTGCTCATAAAGTTACTGGTTATGAGGTGAGAGAAGGACCTCCGTATCTCACTGAGCGAATTTACGATAAAGATGATCAAATATCAAGGTATCGCGTTCGAATGAGAGTTAAGTTCAATTTTCTCGAATTTGGTCAAACATTGGGTGCGAAAGTCGTATAAAATGTATTAAATGTAGGTTTTACAGTGAAGCTGGTCCTAATCAAGTCCTTTGAAGTCAGCTATTCTTAAACCAACTCTGCTGATCAAAATACTGCAATTTCGTATTCTATTACTTAGTAAAAGGCTCAGCGGATTTTAAGAACTAGGTATCTGTGAAATTCTGAGACAAACCAGTTTCATTTGATATCGTTCTATCCTTAAAAGATACCTTAAGGGTCGAGTTTACCAGGATAAGCCGACTGATCTACACCCACTCAAGGCATCCATCGAGGCAGCAATCTGGCCAATCGGACCAGCGCTCACCAGAGCCGTAATAAATATCTTGTTCAAAAGGAATTAAAATAAAATTTTAAAGTCTCAGGATTCGGTTCTATTTCAATTTTTCAAAATCCTTTGATAATATCAGAAGTTGATACAGATTCTTTATCGTCCCGTCATTAAAAGTCCCCCTGTACGTGAATGCACGACTGCTACCATTACAATAGCAGGGATTACTATAAAGAGATTGCAAAATTTATTCAGAGAGCTGATGACATGTTAGGGCGAACACGAGAGTGGGACGACTTTCCCCTCCTTGCAGAGTTACTATCCAGAGCGAAAGACGAGCGAAAAGAATGTCGCATATAAACCTTATTCCAAAGGTTGAAAACCGCTCTAAGCAATTCGCAGGAGCGCAGTATTATTTTCTGTTGAATGTTTTCTCCAGCCTCAGCTTCTGCCTCAATTTTGTGCGGTGGGCTGCTGAGCCTGTCGGCAGCCATGAAGAGTTGATGCACCGCTAAGCCGTTAAAACGCCTGCAATGATAGTGGATTGATGGAAGAACCTGGATTGCTAATTGAATGGGAAAAGGATCTCACCTCAATATCAAATCGAATATATGGGGTGATTGTAGCAGAACAGTCTGTTGTGAATTGTTCAACAAGTATCGAACATTTGCGTCGTACATCCATCGCTCCGTGTTGCAGCCGTTTGTGTCAGGCAGCGACCTTCAGAGATCGGTTCTCCTTACAAACATCCTTCTCCCCCTCCCAGTCTCTTGGAAAGAGTTCGACTGAGAAATATTGCTTCATCCTTCACATTTGCCCAGCTTTGCTCCGATAAATTATTCCACGTCGGCGACTACAGGTAGTCTTAAGATGACATTAAAAACGTCGTGGAAAAAGAAGTGGATTCGTGTTTTAGATCATGACCAAGACAATTTATGTATGTGGCACATTTAAGCTCATTGACAAGTAAAATGGAGTTCCAGGAAGGAACATAAATAAAGGGAAGGAAGAAATATTTCACGGTCAGTTTATGTACAGGAGGACAAATATAAAACTTTTTTAAAAAAATAAGTTGAAACTCAAAAACTAAATGATGTAAAAAGGTAAAACCAAAAACCCATGAAATGGAATATATATCGCCGACTTTTACATCCCCCACATGGATGCCATACATATTTGATGAACTTTCAATAAGTTTTCGGAGTCACTCGATGCACAAATTTCACTGTGAGTTTATCAGTCCAAATACTCTACGGGCAACACACATAACATTTAACTACTAAATGTTCCAAGAAGAATATTGGAAATGCTACGATCGAAAAAAAGGGAAAAGCTAAACTCGTCAGACAATATTCAGAACGTGCTTCTATAGGTCTATCTACGAGCCCTCGTGATCTCTACCCTAGTCCGGTCTCTCCGGAATGTTTTGTGGCAAAGGCACAGGTTTCTGACGTCAGCTTTTCCATGACATTCAGCCTTATTGAGCTCAAGGCGAAGAGCTTTCTTCAGATCGAAGTTCATAAGGTCTTCATTTCATTCCCCAGGCACTTCGCGAGCAGTTGTCTGGAGGTTTCCTTTACCGCAATGCATTTAATAATCTGTAAACTTTGTCAGTGTTTTGATGTTCTGCGGGAATTATAGCACTCTTCCTGTAGAAGATTTTCCTTGCTTCATAAATTCCGCAATGGTCTCTGTTGTTGTAGCGCTCGTGTATCCAATGAGCTTTGCTATTCTACCAACAGAAAAACTTTTGCGCTTCAAGCCCCAATGATTAGCTTTTTCTTTTCAAGCTCACCGATTCCACGCATTTTTGCTAAGTTCAAAGGAGTTGGACAAGAAAAAAGTGATTGAAAAACGGAAAGAAACGATCAGCAATGAAAATTTGCATATATTGAAAGTTAAGAATAGATTCTCATGATATTCAAAGAAATACTGCAATAATTTTTTTTTTTGAAAAGTTAGCTCATTTGGTAACCAGGTGGGGGATAATTTGATATTTTATCAATTCTGAAGATACACTGAATCTTCTCGACATGAATTGAACGACGGTACTCGTTTGACGTAAATATCTCAGACGCTTTTTAATGTTTTGAAACAATATTTTAAAGAACATTGCTCACCTCGAGGCCTCGCACTAGAGCCCAGGCTGTAGCCATCCACCACCATTATGCCGACTGGGCTTGGGATTTATTGGTCGTAAAATGCGAAGCATTAATCATACATGAAAAGAAAAATTTGAGTGGACACTTCTATTCCAGATGGCATAAAAATTAGCTGGCTACTTCACGTATCCGATAACGGCATCGGTGCTTTTTATTTGTACATCCATTGATCGTAGGAAAAACAAGCACAGGTAGAAAGTAAGTTAGGGTAGATAGCTGTTTACGTATTATATAAAGCGGCTCACCTCACAGTCGCATTGCACTCGTAAACCACTGAAGGTTAGTGCATTTGAGAGTTCTGTATTACAGGAGGTTGTCTAGCTCACTCGCTTCTGAGCTTTCAAAAGACAATTGATACGAGAGAGTGTACAGTATAAGTTCGGAGCTAGTTAATAACAGCGGGTCATATATAGTCACGTCGCTGTGTTGTTCGGGGTGTCGGTCGTCTCTCCCTGAGGCTTAGGTTCGTTGTCCACAGGAATTATTTAAACACGTATCGGGAACTTTCAGAAGGCAAAGAAAAAAGTCGTTAGGATTTTCGTAGGGACTTATTTATAACGACAGCGGGAAATATAGTCTCAACAATAAACTCGGCTTGTAAGCGTTTAACTTGCCACAGTGAGTTAAGTTTTGAGGGTTACAGATCTGGACAATAAGGGGGCGGCTAAAGGGCATCCCTGGTTCGATTACGATTCAGGTCTTAATGACTTAATTTAAGCAACTTCTCTTGCTGCCAACTTTACAGGCGAGGCATATCGAACTGTTTACTACCCGGATAGGCCCATCGTAATTGCCTTTTCGAGAAATTGCTAACATATCCGTTCTTATAAGGAAGGTCCTCGTGGGAACCGAGAAAGCAGGAGAGTATCAGGTCAAATAATTAGTCGCCGGATAATATCACACCTGCAGTGGCGCAATACAGCTTTTCATATTTGACCAACAGTGGCACAAAACTGCTGGTCATATTAATCTCGACGTGACAAAATACAGCTGATCATATTGCACCCGACGTGGCACAAAACAGCTGGTCATATTACAATCGACGTGGCACAAAACAGCTGGTCATATTACACCTGACGTGGCACAAAACAGCTGGTCATATTACACTCGACGTGGCACAAAACAGCTGGTCATATTACATTCGACGTGGCACAAAACAGCTGGTCATATCCGACCAGTCGAGATGCAATGTAGATGGTCATACGATACCAGCAGTAGTGCAGTTACGTTGCTGGTTTGCTTGAAAACCTATTCACGGACCTGACAGAGCCGACCAGTAGACTAATTTTTTACGGGCCCGTGTAGGATAATTTTGCTGTATATATTTTCGATAAAATTGGATTTAAAATGAAAATTAAGCCACAAAAACTTACGTCGGCGTTATCGTCACACAGCTCGAAAAGCAGAGGACTTTTTTCAGCAATTAAAGACTTGGATATTAATCTGCCTGAGCATCGTTCAAGTTAGAAACACTTCCAATTAAATTGCAAGAGTGCTCTGGAAATAGCATGGGCTGTGTAGTGAACAAGTCAGGTAAAAAATTCCTTAATCAGCGACGAATTTAGATGCTTTCAGTCGCTCAAAATTCACGTCCAGAGAAAATATTTAATCCGGTGTTGAGCACCCGTGTGGTAAATCAGGGACAACAAATTATTATAAAGCCGGCTTCAGATTTTGGTTGGCTAATAGCTTTCAAAATGTATAAATACGAACAGTTCGTTTTCTTTCAGACAATTTTACCATAACATTTCGATATTTCGACAACATAAATATCTTCAGGTTAGGCGAGAAATTCCGAACCGTACCTGTTGTTTGGTGAAGGCGAAAAGTTTAGTAGTCACTGGAAATGAATCGAGCAAATGAAAAAGCGACACCCATAAATTAGGTAATTATACTTCCTGTAAGCCAAATATGTAGAATAAAGGGTTTGAACTGTTGTAAATGTATTTCATTAGATAGATTGCTCCGAGAGTTTAATTTCCTCTGTTGGAATAAATTCCTCATCTCGTCTACTTGTTCGGGTAGAAAAAAATTTCTGGCAGACTTTACCTCGTAACGCGAGTGATAATACCAGGGTGTATTATGATTAAAAAAGCAATGCGACAGGCTTCATCCACGTCAGAGGTGCGAGTTATTCTCACACATTTCCTGATGTACTTATCACATAAATAAAATTTCACTTTAAATATTTTTACCCTTCTTCGTGAAGATTTTGACTTGAGGAGCTTTGAAGAACATAGTGCGTGTTATTGACGGAAATACATAAGCACGTTTCTTTCAAGGTCTTTTTATCATCGGATGACTAATATGAAACTAATGCCCGTTTCTATAAAGCTCGTTTCAAGTGTGCTCAGAAAGCTCGAAACGAAAGGCGATTAAATTTTCTCGTATTAGAACGCACTGACCGGCTGCGTCATATGATCTTTGAAGGTTTTCGAATTAGAAATACCTTGTTGAATTGAGACAGTAGTGTTTTCGGAGCGATATTGAAGCACAAATAACATTTTAACTGACATGAGAGACTCGTGTACCCCCAGATGAAAGAACTGTAAAAATTCTTGGCAATGGTATCGAACAGTAGAGCGGACACAGTCGGACAGGGGAGTAGATGAATCGTGGGACTGTGAGAAGTTCATATTTTTCTTTTCAACCAAGCAATATCATTTCGCATTCAATCCAGTATTATTTTGTTAGTTGCGTAGTGCCGAGTTAGACTCATAGTGCTCCTGTCATAATTACATTCATCTCCTTGGACGCGTTGAGCCAGCCGTTTTCTGCAGCCGTAGGTCGAGGGGAGACCACACCGAGACAATGAGGTCGGTCTCTTAACTTCTTGCCCGCCAAAACTCCACAAAGAAAACGGTCGTGTTCGTGCTTGAGCTGCTCGGGATGCCCAGCTTGCGAAGTAAATGGGGCCCGAGTAATGGAATTTGGAGAAGTTCGTGAATGAACTTAGGGTCTCAAAGTTCATTCACGAAGTTCATTGGAGCCTGTCTCCCTCACGAGGAAAATGCAGGAAAATATACCTGCCTGATAGTTGTGCCAATTATCTCTCAGAGTCTGTCACATCAGAGCTGAGCGTACCATGAGAGAGGCCCGGCAGCTCGCTGGTGTGGAAGCTCGTGTTCATTAATGCACGGCTTGACAATTATAAGGGCTGCTCGCTGAACACGTAGACAGCTGGTGTTTAGCGAGAATTATCACTGTTAAGATGACTTTTTCATAGGAAAATATATTAATTTCCGAAAAAATAAATGGTAGAAGATGATAAACGAGCCTGAAAGTGACTTTTCCTATTCTCAGCGAGAACAGACGAGAGAATATGAAAGAAAGGTGGGATCTATGATCTGCGTGGGGCCGCCTATAGATATTACATCACCCGTGAAAATCTAATGAGTCACTAAAGGGTGCATAATTCACTAAGGCCCTCCTATGTACGAGTATTTTTACCGACTGTGCAGAAGAAAATTATCCAGAACAGGAGTTGAGCAAACCGAGCGACAATGCATGCAATGGACTTTCCCACCTGCACCAAAACAGCATTACATTGCGAAAACATTTGTTGATACTTTTTCTGTGACGATGTAAATTTTCTTGGGTTAAAATGACCCCCCGGGGGTTAAAATCACGAGAACTGTATTGTGATGAAAATTCTCTGCTTTCCCTCCCTGGGGGGAATCTTAAGTCACAATGTCACAGAGCACCAGCCCTTTACTCGCAATGTCACAGAGCACCAGCCCTCTACTCACAATGTCACAGAGCACCAGCCCTTTACTCACAATGTGACTGAGCACCAGCCATCTACTCACGATGTCACAGAGCACCAGCCCTCTACTCACAATGTCACAGAGCACCAGCCCTTTACTCACAATGTGACTGAGCACCAGCCATCTACTCACGATGTCACAGAGCACCAGCCCTTTACTCGCAATGTGACTGAGCACCAGCCCTCTACTCACGTCACAGAGCACCAGCCCTTTACTCACAATGTGACAGAGCACCAGCCCTCTACTCACGTCACAGAGCACCAGCCCTGTACTCACAATGTGACAGAGCACCAGCCCTCTACTCACAATGCCACAGAGCACCCGCCACTCCGAGCGAGTGTTCGGAATTCCTTCATCCGAGTGAAAACCAAGTACTGGTCCTGGTGTCAGGACCTTAAATATTTCCTATTAAAAATCGTCGCACGTAATTTTGCCGAGTCCACTAGCCAGCAGCGCAGTGAAGCTGTCGCTAGGTCCGCTTTAGAACATTACTGCCCAGACCTGCAAGCAGCCTCTAGTCAATTCCTCTCCTTCGGAGATATTTTACGCAAGACAGCCAGAAAACGTCTGAAAACTACCGTCACTGCTAAGAACTGCCTCAAGCCTACCATGCAATTAAGGTAATTGCTAATTAATGTAACAAAAAAATAATTAATAGATGAATAATCAATATATAACTAATACAAACAAATAAATTAAGTAATAAGTAATGCTAATTAACATAACTAATTTATAATGAGGTCTGCCACCGAGATATGATTGAGACAAAAGCAATTAATGGCATACCCTTTTATTGCGTACGTCTCGATCTGTGGAGTAGCCGTTTTACGACTACGTACAGCAGGAAAAGAAGCTCTCCAATTTTCTAAATGGTAAGCGGCCGTTGTGAAGCGCGCGTCTTTTTAAGACTCTTACCTCACTGTATCCGTAGCTACTCTCTTAATTCAGCCGATATTACACTTTTTATACTTGGGTTTAGCCTAGTGATGCCGAGTAGAAAAGATTTTGGTTAAATTCAGTATTACTATTTTTAAGGTCATTTAAAAGCTCCCCGGCATAAAAATTTAGTCCCCTATTGTTTTTCAAGGATCTGTCATGTTCTAGAGCTGTTTTAACTGCACAGAAGTGGGTCCATTAGTAGAGACATCCGTCGAAGTAAGCCATCACGACTACATGAAGCTTCTAGAAAACTAACTTTTGCCATTTGTTCAATATCTGAATGAAGGAAGGCAGCTTGTTTTACCTATCTTTCAGGATGAACACTGCATCGTGTACCGGGCTAGAACTGTCATTAACCTGTTAACGGGTATTGACATCATATGATCTCCGCGTGGTTGTTGCATTCATACGGTCGCTGTCACTTACACATACCGTGGGAATGCAACACCGGCCACCTGGGCGGCGACCGTTAACAGGTTAATTGGCATGGCAGTCATTCAGGATGTCAGGCATCTAGATTGGCCAGCTAAGCCCCAAGACATAGAATAAAATAGAATAGAAAATCCTTGGAACCATTTAGAATGACAAGTTATACGTCGAAAAGATCGTCCACGTATTATGGCGCCACTACAAGATCAGTTTATACAAAAATGATTTGAAATTGTCAACATTTGGATACGTAAAAAATCAATGTCGCTCAGAATTGACGCCTTTATTCGCACTCGTGGAGTTCGCACACCATATTTGTAGCTTGTGAATAATTTGGAGACAAATTGAAACACTTTACTGCCACAAGTGTTTCTTCATTTAAAGATATTACAAACAGGAATTTCTTATATTATTACAATGGACTGTTTTATATATAGCTACTTGTGAGCCCAAATACGTTCTATGACTTCTAGGGCATCCAACAGGGCCATATGCTAAGCGTACACAAACATGTACATATCCTAATGCACTTATACTTAGCTCACACAAGACTGATTAAGTACAGAATTTTTCGAGAGGTGAAGATATGATTAAAATTAGAAATTCAATAATGTCTTGACAATAATTTTTTGTCCGGGGAGCTTATTTAAACGCCTTAAATTCACTTTTTCAAAACTGATAACGAGCGTGACGCTTAAAACCTACGATATAATTTACCTTTTATATGTATTTATTTAACCACTCAATCGAACACGCGAACACTAAAGCAACGAAAAGGGTTAGCTGTCAGCGAAGATGGAATTCCAGCTTGAATGGGTTAAGGTAATTTAAAAAATTAAACGTTTGCACTTTGGACACATCTGAGGCGCTTTCCTTGCCCGCCACGAGGCAGCATCATAAGAGGAAAAAGAGAAAGTTCGAGGACATGAGACTCTTTAGAGTGATGATGCCGGCGTATCAACCGAGCTCTTTTCACCTTTTCACGAGTACGTTCTCTTTTTTTGTCGGCCGAAAAACAGAAACACCATTAAAACTTTCGAGAGCTCGAACTTTAATCCACATTAAATATAAAATTTAAGGTTTCCGTTCCGTCGCCAAAATGAACTTGAAATTAAGTTTGGTAGAAATGTTTTTTTTATAGGTCCAGACTAACGGCACTTTTCTTTTAGTGAGAACTTGATTGTCTTTTGCCACGCTGTCCTTAAGGGAAAAGTAGAGTGCTATGAAAAACATGCGAGAATGAAAATGATATAACCAGGATCAGTTGTGTTAATATCCTGAAATGATTATTTTCAATTTTACTTCTTAAAGTAGAGCTAAATGATACTAAACCTACGAGTACATCCTCAGCTGAAATCAAATGACACAAAGACTTATGGTCAACAATTTTTCGAATGACCCTTCATCGATTCTGCATCGAAAGTAATCACAAATCGCAGTTCAGTTATTTATTTTATTTTCTGATCTGATAAGGAAATGTAGTTTGGAAGAAATTTTATCCCTCTCTTTATCAATCATGAACTTTTACGAAAGAAAATCATGGAGTTTCAGAAATATTGGTACATTCTCCTTAGAAGTCGAACAACATCTGGACAAGTTTTTCCAGAATGATCACAGTTTACTTGGGAATAAGCGCTTCCGATATCCGAATTGTACATTGGCGGAAAATGCCATATTGAAGCGCTTTAGTTTAGAACTGACAGAAGAGACAGAGTTTCAAGAGCAAGAACCTTCACTGATCAGTCTGTATTTACTGTGCTGTCCATCAGCTTCTGCTAAACTCGACAACCTTCCAGGCCTGTCATTCGCCACACAGAGGAGCTTTGTGATCACCCGGGCAGTGCTTCTGTTTGCTCACTGATGATTAAAGGCAAACTTTGTGACGCTTTCCCTAGAGGGTCGTAGTCAAATTTAGATTTGACTATCTGCTTTCGAAATTGCATGAAGTGGACTGCTTGTTTGGAGATCTTGTGATTATAGAATGAGACTCAGAAATGATATTGGGTAACAATGATCGTAAAATCAGTAAGAACAGTACAGGTGATGCAAGATTCTATTATCGCAGTGGTAAATAAACCAGTACTCCAGTAGTACTATTATGAAAACAATTGTAAATTACAGAAGGCTGTGGTGTGAAGCGCAATATTTTGTCTGGTGTTGCGTAGAAATTACAGTGTGAAAATTTTTCCCAGCATGCATGCAAGAGTTCGAAAATATGTAAGAAGCAGAGAACATCGCTTACTTCGTTTCCGGTAGCTCATGACTTCATTAATCCCTGGACGAAGTTGATGTTCTTGCATATTTATCTTATACTTTTCAGAACTTTCTATAGCAATTCAAATGTCTGCGGACTTAGTTTCGTGCGTCGGCTTTTAGCTGTATGTCTAGTCTCCCTCCGTTCAAAAAAAAAAGACTCGTCGTCAGGGTGGCACGTCACGCCGAAGCCACAATGACCAAAGTAGAAGAGTTGCTCAATGTATCGAACGCTTCGGTGACGAAATTGTAGCCTGAGGCACTAAAACAACCCTAATGTCCCGTCAGGACGCTGTAACTGCGGTCGCCAATGCGCGAGTGCAGAGTACGGGCTATGAGGGCACTGACATCAAGTGCTCCTCAAAACTCCCAAATAACTGCGCCAAAACTGCCATCAGAAATGAACAAGGGTCTGGAAAACTATGTGTGTGTCAAAACAGCAGGCTGGACATGCACCAGAGAGGATTTCCACTACCAGATTGCAATCAGTATGTCATTGCTGTTACAGTACAATATTGGAAAGCGTTAACGCAGGTGCGTGATCACAGAACTTGAAATGTGTTATATTTTTGAACGAGTCCTCGTTTGCTCATTTGCCAGCTACTTTGTGGCAATGTATTAACAAAATTTATTAAAAAAATTAACAATATAACCGTCCATATTTAGAAATGAGTTATTTAAATGATTTCTACATGGAATTTTAAACCTTTTTTAATCTGGAGACAGCCTGGAGAGACGTATGCTAAAATTTAACCTGTCTTAGGTCCTCGGCTGCTGAGTGGAAACAACTAACAGTAGTTCATGGGTATTTTTTCAATTGTATATCACGGAGAAAAGTTTATTGGACATTTTGCCGGATCAGAGACAGTGTATTTTTTCCATAGGTAAATATGTGTTTCAATTCAATAGTAGAAAATTGTTTCATTGTTATGAACAATGTTTCTTCCACGACACCAATGCGCCCATTTATCCCGCTAAGGTGAACACTGGATAGCATGGCAAGCATCTACGTAAAGTTTAGGGCATAGGTCGGCCTTTACATTCACTATACACCAATATAATCGAATGGAATGTGAAAGGGTAAATTATGAAGAAACTATATAGTCCGCAGCCATGCACTCCATCTCAGCTACGGAAAGTTTAATTAGAGCATTGATTCAAATTGCTCTCCGCGGAGTACGAATGGTTCAAGAGTCAACAAAGCAACATTAGAAGGAAAAATGGGGTTAAAAATACCTTAGAAAGAAGTTTGCTCAATACTCACATTGCTTAAAATTTTCTTTCTATCTCCTGTACTCACATATCGTCTGATTTTGTTCAAGTTTTCCACTGTGCTCTCAAATTCAGGCGTCTAAGCTGAGAATGATTCAATAAATATTAGCATTTATATTTTTAGAACATAGTTCCCAATTTATCGAATTGAATGAGATCTCACTCTATCGATAAGGAAAGCTCGAGTGCGTCATTGCATGGAAGGAGAATTTCACATCTTAAATAGACTGTCTTCTTGCCAGCTCTGCATCCAGCACCAATAGGTACAATAAGGACTTTGTCGACAAAAAGAAGCAGATACCGCCTGGTCGGTTTGGATCACGGGAGAGAAATATCAAGGAAAAAATTAATGAATAAACCTTGCACGTAGACCCAAAAGAGATGGTTGCCACAAGCTTTGATGATTCTGTCACAAGTATGCAAGTATGATAGCTCGATATGTCTGTTACTTGAGACGATTTCCCACGGCATAATGCTTGCGACTTAAAGAAGCTTGCTAAGTAGCACTCGTCTCCGTGATTCGCTGAAGACAGTCATCTTCAGAGTACTCTCTGATAGTATTTTTGGAGAGCACCATTTTTCCGTAATAGTTTTGGCGAGCAATGTAGCAAACACTGAAATTCAAGTACTGTTCGACGAAGCTGTTATAAGGATATCTTCTTTACTTTTTTCAAGAACTCGTGTTACTGTGAGAAATACATTATTTCTTTCGCTTTCACATACCTATAAGAAGTAAAGTCCTCCTCAATGTGAAACCAGCATAGTTTTGAGTATAGTAGCCAATTTACATAAGTTAGATCAAATTTAAACTAAGTAATTCTAATTCTAAGAATAACCGGGTTGAAAATACAATTAACAACGCCCTTCTGAACATAAGCTTACATGTTATTACGGCTGGGTAGCTTCACTTTAAATGAAGATAAAGATTACTACAAAATGAAATATACGTAATGAGTCCCTGCAGGAATAAAAATAATAAAACGCAGATTACTAGTAAACGTATGTTACTGTAAGCATAAAAAATCAAACAAACACAGACAAGTGCTTCTATAAAACAAACAGGAAACAAGGTTGGCGAGAGGCTGTGTTCTCGGCAAGACTTGCTGCGCCAGATAAAACTTGGACCCAAGTTCCTTAGTTGGACTGAACTGTAATAAAGTATATTGGGGCAAGACTAGCAAATATTCCGATGTTGAACAACGTTACAGTATACTGGGGCAAGACTAGTAAATACTCCGATGTTGAACAACATTACAGTATACTGGAACATGACTAGCAAATATTCCGATGTTGAACAATAATACAGCATACTGAGGCAAGACTGGACTATGTTCCGATGTTGAACAATAATACAGCATACGGAGGCAAGACTGGAAAAAATATTCCGATGGTAAACAATAATACAGCATACTGAGGAAAGACTAGCAAATATTCCGATGTTGAACAATAATTCAGCGTACTGAGGCATGAGCAGGAAATATTTCTATGTAATCTGGAGTTGGTACAATAAATACATAAACATTGTTGAATTTTATTTTGTTCGTCAATTCTTTACAATATAGTTTTCACCAAAAACATCGTTCTGAAACACAAGAAATATACAGTATTCAAGCGTTCTAATTTAACTACTACAGTAACGACTTCCCATAAAATTATTCACGAAACATTTGACGTATTTCTTTATTCCCAAAACCTGTTTTTCAAGAGCTTGAGCGTTAATGTCTCAAATAACCAAGCAACGCAAAAGAAAAAAGGCTTATTATTTTTTGAAGCATTAAATCATGTGGGCACTGGCGTTCAAATTTAATGTGTCCAAGTCGTAGCCCACGAATCCAGTTTCATGGAGACTGACGGGAGAAATGGTTTCGTCAGAGCGTATCAGAACTGAGAACGATGACATTATGCCAGTCATTCCATTATTCGTTGTATGAATCTTATACCCATCGAGGAATTTTGCATAATGCACTATTGCACGTCGAAAGATTCCTCCCAAACTCGCGCTAAAGGAATATGTTTTTGATGAGTATTGAGAGCGAGCATTGTTTTTTTTTGCGAATTGGGCCTTCGTCGATCATACTAGGGGAAGCATTTCAACTTCTACGGGCGTACGTGAAAAGGATTTTTTTAGAACTTCTTTCATTTGTGTAAACTTCTCAGGCTCAAATGGCTGAATAATGTCCTATACCATCAACAGAACGAGGTCTAAATAATACTCCACTGCAAGACTTTGAAGGTCAGAATTTCTCGGGTTTAAATTCAACATGCCTGCCCTTTCATTTCTTCCCTATAGAACCATGCATGATTATTACATCACACTTCAAGAGCAGCTTTGAATACCGATGCCATTTTAGGGCGAAAATACAATTTTCAACGGCGTGCGTGTTAACAAAATTTGTTCATGACAATCAACAGAATCATAAATACAATTCTAATCCACCCAAATTTAAATATAAATCATTGAAATATCTCGTAAATGCCTAAGTACCTAAGTGCAACTCAAAAACTTTAGGTTTACGTGCAAGAAATTTGAGCTCGTTCCCGCCCCCCACGAGAACATTGCGACCCCCACTTCGCGTCTCAATGCGCGGGTGCGCCAATGTGCTTTATTTGCAGGGCACGGAATCCCGCCTCTAGCCCTCGTTGGCTTCTTTTTCCATTCTTCTGTCCGGTCTTGGGACGAAAAGTGCTGCCTTTCTGTTCGTTTGCAAGATTCCAGGATTGTTGTCAGTGTCTGGATCCACAAAGTTTAGAATTTTGAGTTCGTTCACGTTTTTGAGTCCCTGTACATTTTTAACCTTTTTATACATTTTAAGTCTCTTCCTTTCGTTATGGATGATACAATGTCAGCCTTTCTCACCCAAGTAAGTTGTACATCAAATTTCGCAAATAATAATCATCCTACATGAGGCGCTTCGAATCATATTTCCAATTTATATTAGCTTCATTTTACTTTTATCATCAGCTCTTCCCGTGTTGAATGTTTCGCGTCCAGTCTAAGTAACTATGATCGCTTTAGGTTGCATGTTGGAATCTCAAAAACGTGAAACTTTCAAATTAGTGAAGCCGGTCGTCAAGAATAGCATTATTTTTGGTGTTGGGTACATCTACTCGGCTGCCATACACATGATTCAGAAAAAGTTTACAGCAATCCTCTCTAACTGAAGATTGAGTATATTCCATTAGGAAAGTAACGAACAAAAGAATATTTCCTATGAAATATCTAGCCCGAATTAGGGTTGATGCTTTGATGCTTGATTAAAATAAAGTATACATTTCAAAATTTTCGAGCTCGGAGCTTACTGCTTGTACCTAGAACACGCGATCATAATTACAAGTTGCAAACAACCCACGTGCCGTCTGGCTTGTTCCTTTTTTTAAACTAGGATATCTCCATTTCTTTGGAACTAAGCAGAGGGAAAAATCTTCACATTAAAACTTTCCTTTTGTGGTCAGGCCAATGAATTCTCAAATCGGTCTTTCTTCGATGAAATATCAACATTAAACTTAATACAAGAATGATACACAAGTGAAGTTTTATAGCAATAGCGGCATTTTCTGTCGTTCTGCAACAAAATGCCACAGGAAAAAAACGCTTCTTTGCGAGGAACAAAAATTAAGCTCCCTACTGTTACTCATTAAATGCTAAAAGCTGCACTTGACGAGTGGACTAGGTAAGGAATTTCTTTTTGAAAGGAGAATGCAGTCTTGTTTATCCTTCGCATTCCACACAGGAGAAAAATGTTTTCCGAACCTCGAGTTTACGTTGCTTCTCTGAGCAGTTGTTTCCTCGCACAGGGACGACCGCATGGACGGAGGACCGCTGGTTGCTAGACCCGGAGCTGCAACTACAAATCTCACACGATAAATAATTGGCATGCATTCACTTTGTCTTCACACCCTGGCTACATATGTACATATATAAATTAATATGTACAATAGAGATTAATTTTTATCTTCCGAAACGTTACCCAGTATTTTCAGCGGGTTTGCTTCTAACCAGGAAATCACCATCGCCCATCCGCTCTCTTGCATCGTGATGTACCGCAGCGTCGCTACAAGATTTTATAATTTTCAACTCAAGTAGCAACAGGCAGGACCTTCGTATTCTAATGTCTAATTACATTCAAAAACCTAAACCCGAGTTAAATGATCATAATTTACCGCATCCCATATACATTTTCAAAGTATGATGCATGTCTGTAATTTCGCTTGCAGCTTTGGGTTTAAATATGAATGTTTTTAAAATTTGTTCTTCAATTTTGTATTGCACGAGTTAGGAGCTGAATACTGAATTTTTTGGTAATGTGATTAAGGTTGTCTATTATTGTTCTTCTATTTATTACCCATTAATAATTATTTGAGATCTGTTAATGAGAAGAAGCCATCTTGCTTCTCGACACGAGTTTGCTCCTTTTACTTTTCGCTTCATAGCCGTTCATTCCATTATTTCCCTTAGGAATGCCACTCCACGGGCTGAATCCAATGCTTGAATCTAATGTTCATTACCATATGGTAGTGCAGTTGAATTTTCACCTCCTCTGCGATCGTAACTGTGAGTCCTACCACTACATTAGCGAGAGGGAAAGAGTTTAGGTATAACCTAAGCGTAGTTAGATATCCGGCTGAGGGTGGCAAGCGGTGGTGCGGTATGATAGACTACAGTACGTATTTCTGCCCTGAAGCCCAGGACTTCACCCTCGTTGTCATGGATCCTTCTCGTTCCGGAGTCTTAAACCCAACTCGAATTCTAACGAAAACAATGTTCCAGCGGAATGCGTGCCCCAGGGGTCACCGTTCATCATGACTCAGGTTGAAAACAAAGACTCGCCCAAGAAGGTCCAGAAAGCGAAAAGTATAAATTTATAATTCAAACAGCACAGATAAGGATTTTATAATTATTAATATTATTTGAGATACTTGTAATTTTTAAATGGGTTATATTTCATTATTCTAGTTAAAAAGTTTAATTAAAATGAGGCAATGAAGTAAAAAAAAAATAGATTGTTCGTTTGCGAAAATATTCGTTTCGAGAAATTCGTTCGTCAGCTTGGCAGACTGAGGCGAACACGCATGTATTATAACTTTCATTACATTACAGCGTTTGAGGTCGCGACTTCGGAAAACGCGTGAGCTCATTTGAACGGTTCTGTTAGTCACCTAATTAAGACTTTGCACCGTTCATTAATGAAAACTTTTTGATCTACCCACATTGCAAGCGTTAGATCTGACCTCATAAAAATGCATATCTCTTCAGAGAACAGAACTGAATCTCATTTGAAATTATCATCGTCACATCTTTTGATATTCAGCATTCGATGACTCAAGTACGACGAGGTCAGTTTCTTTCCAGATTGATTGGCCCTGCGCTGAACAAACACCAATTACGAGACTTCGGGAAGAACAACTCCAGTAAATAAGAGCAACGTTAGAGAGGGACGATAATGGTCCACAGAATTTCTAAACTCATCAACGTGGTAAAATACACAAGGGGCTGCTTAGTGCTTTCCCGAGCATTCACCACATTCAAGCAAATAAAGTAACATAAATGTGAAAAATGCTTCATTTTAGTATTGCGATATTCGAGGGGGATAATTCGGAATTATCGATAAGAGGTGCACGGTAATTGCGGTCGGTGGCGTTATTGATCGTCTGAGTTGGATCGTTTTCCCTCCTCTAATTCCAGTTATTTGCCCGTCTCAGGATCACGTTTGACGTAAATAGGATACCAGGCAAGCTGGCGCTGCAAAATGTTTTATCTCCCATACAGTATGGCAAGATTAAGATTCCTGTATGGCAAGTACACAGGATGTTTACGAATCTTAACCTACAGTATGTTCTGCGTAACAGTCTTACGTTTCGACAGACTCAAAACGAAAATGCACGCTTTTTTAACCAAGAAATAAACTGTTTTGATATTCCATTTTCCTTTGTTGATAGAAACTTCCCTCAAGAATTAGGCTGCACTTAAATCCACCGAACTATTGTCTTAACATCAAAGTTGTTAAAGGACTACGGAATTTGAAGAACTACATTACCGGTTGTACGTCCAAACAAAAGCAGCTGTAAAGAAGGTTTCAAGAACCTGTGCTTGTGAAACGCACCGAATAATGAACAAATTTGTCGAGCTGGGAAATGTTTCACGCTAGGTAAAGTTTTATTTCGAGATTACGAAATATAAAAGTACTAGCATATTTCAATGTCATTCTTAATATTTTCATTTGAAGACGGAAGTTTTATTACTATGCTAAATTTCTCACAGCATAAAAATTTTCTCCAAAACACTGACACATTTCAATAGTCTTCAGACGCACTGAAATGAAATTAATTATAAAAAATTAGCTGCACCTGTATTGAAGAGACAGCGTTTTACGTAAGCATTGTTTCTCTCGTGCAATAGAGATACTTGAGAACACAAGATGGGTTTGTGTCTTACATTTCGGCGAGTCAACGTACGCTCCTCATGAAGTGCTTGCTGCGAGTGCACAGATTCTCTGCTCCATTTGACGTCAAAACATGTTGACTTCAAAACGTGTCAGCGTCAAGCGCCTTGACTCCAGTGTCGTAGCAGTACTTCACGCAGTTCGCGTCGTTTTCCTACATCTGAAACTTACATGAGGATTGAGCTCACTCCAGCAGCTACGTACTTGATTCTACTTGAACGACCACACATGCGCGTGTGAGTGTGTGGGTGTGTGGGTATGTGGGTGTGTGGGTGTGTGGGTGCGCGGGTGT
>VOMN01140627.1:0-19189 GCA_014899125.1 Orchestia grillus
CAGAGGGAAACGGTCTCATTCAACAGCTCGTGGATATGCAAAGTCACACCATGCACGCAAAGCGGCGGCACCCCTGTGTGGCCCGGGCTTAAAGGCCCAAACATCATCAAGGTATTCAAGGTATTCAAGGTATACATCATGTTCATTTAAGTTTCAACCATGGTACACCAAAGCAACCCATGAAATTTCTATCATTGGTCAAATTATGCATTCGGAAGTGAAAAGGGGAATCGAACTTCCAATAAACTAATTAACAGTAGGAAAAATTGTATTAATAGCAGGTATTGAAGTCTGAGGCGACTCAAAGTCATCAACATCATTCGGGCTCGCCGTAGATTTCATGTATGGCTAACATGTATTTTTAAATAAGAAGCTCAATCCACATCCAAGACTTGCTGTGCTGTGATATTTTAACAATTGGACAAAATATAGCTGAAAGATCAACTATTTACTCCATTTATGCATCAGGTTTTCAAAGAAAAACAGGGGAATCCAAAACAAACGTTAGTGAAGTAACCTTTGCCCGAACGCGGGTACATGACAGCGAAATCCTGAATGGACCACAGCGAAGAAACCGATGCATCTTATCATCGCCTGAAACCTGGCATGATAAGAGACGCAAGTCTGTCATTATAGCTGTGAGGCTGATTCACAGTAGCCGAACAGTTGAATCATTTTCGTTACCTTAAAAATGCTTGAGTCCTGCGAATGTAAATGATGTCAAGAAAACGTTCTGAATGATATTTTATGACATACGACACCTCGTATCAGCGAAGAGGTAGAAACTGAGACCACGCTCAATAAAAAAAGTACGAAATAATGTTTTTTGCTGCTTCAATCTTCCCGTGAACTAGTCAGTGCCAGCAAAAATTAAAACAGGATTCAGAGGCCTAAATTGAATGCAAAATTGAATGCTCAGGAGGCCTAAATGTTACTGTGACTACTGAATATAATTTTAAGCTCTCGTAATGGGTTCAGTTTCACAAGCGATGAATGCTTCAAGTTCTCGCAATGGGTTCAGTTTCACAAGCGATGAATGTTTTAAGTTCTCGCAATGGTTTCAGTTTCACAAGCGTTGAATGCTTTAAACGTTCCTTGTTATCTTAAATAATTCTGTTCATTTCAATTTCATGCAATTGCACAAACGGCATACTCTGACATTATTCCCAGGTACTTTTTGGTTTAAATTATCATTAGATTCTTAGATTAGGTACTTAAAGCCTAAACTATGGATAAAAATGAACAGCTAAAAAGCGAAATTGACAACCGATTCTCCGTCAACTTCTTTACTCTTGAACTTCTGCCTTTGTCTGTCACTCAAAGGGGTTAGCTTAAGTGATCGTCCCCTGATTTTCCCAAAAATCATAAAATTTTCCGCATTTGTGCTGATATCATTCAAGAATGTGTACTGAATGATGTGCCAAAGTTTCGTGTAATTCCGACGAGCAATTCAGAAGAGGGGGGGTAAGGAATTTGGTGTGAGTGAGGGACTTCCGGACGCTGTAGAAGAGGGACAACATGGGCACTTAGTATTATTTTTATTTTTCTTTCATAATATTGTATAATAAACATTCATGAGCGTACTAGAATGCGAAGGAATAGTTTTTCAATTCTTTGTTATTTTTTTGTTTTTTTTTGGAAATTTTCTTGTTTTCTAGTTATTAAGTGTTTGCATCACAATATCCTGAATATTCCGGTTTGATATAATTATTTTTAATAATTGATTCATTGTAATTTATGTATTAGACCAAGTGCATCGACCTGGAGTGCTTATTTGATAATTTGTTGGCCTTTGAAAGTGTGGGGGTTACTCCCCGCCCCAACTTAGCTAAGCTCACACTCACTTCCCAAGCCCAAAAAATTCAGGCGTTAGCATTCAGGAATGCCGCGGAGACCACAAAAGCCTTTTCAGCACAATTTTAGATCCAATTAGGTGGTTTTACATGAATTTTTCATACATTTAATTGCAAAACATCATTAGGAAGTGTATATATATGTATATGAATACGGCGTTCCTGTAAAAATCGGGATTTTCGCATTTGAAATACTATCAAATCAACAGTTTTCGTCGTACATAAATGATATAGAACTCATTCGATAAGGAATTCCAATTGGCATAGAGTCTATGTAGCAGAATTATTGTTTATTGAATTTAGAAAATAAATAAAAAGTTTTGAGTGAAAAAACTTAGTAAAATTTTAATTTTTTAAAATCTAAAAAATCGAATAATCTATTCCTTCAAAAACCATAACACAGACGTTATTGTACTCATTAAGGTACATAAAATGAGACCTGTCCCATCTTTCTAGTGCTAAAATTGTGGGTGGGGTCTGATACTATTTGAAAATTTTCGAAAATTTCGTTTTCTTTCGATATCTCTTTTTCGTTCAAGAAATCGAAAAATTTATCTTGAGCAAAATGTGATCCTTTTATCAAGTTACATAAGCTACGCGTGCCAGATTAGAAGCAGATCCGTCCCATAGGGGAAGTTTTTGGTCAAATAAGGACGGTCACCTAATTAAGAGTTGTTATTGCATCTGAGGCTTCAGTTTTTAAACGATTGTTGGAAGGCCCTTTATTCATAATTCCCTAACCCTTCTCTCAGTTACGTTCTTTCTCATTGAACGTAAGAACCGTTGGAAAGTGTTACTCTACTCATAAAGTCTTTAAACCTAGGACTGATAGAGAGTGAGATGTAAAGCGTTATTAATATTGAACTGAAGTGTTACTTTTCATATTACAACGTCTTGCAGCACAGGATTGACGGGTAGTGAGAGGTGACGCACTGTTGAGGATGCTGTCACCTGGCAACGGTGTTACATTTCTCTGTGGAACAAGAATGACGGTTGAGGAATTCTGAGGCAGTTAGCTATTTTCTTGTTCTATTTTTGCTCCATGAAAATTATTCTTATTCATTGTACCTCCATGAGCTTCATTTAAGACCGTATCACCCTTTTCCTCTTAACACCGATCATTATCTCTTTTCACATATATAATCAGCACCAAAATCTTAATTTGTAATAATATTGCCAATACCGTCGTTTAACAGGTGCCAGCTAAATTCTGTGTCTGTACTAAGTACTATATCTCTATATTGACTTTTGAAAACGTCAATTAAATATTTTGGCATCAACACTTCCTAGGAATATAAGCGTAAGGAAACTTCCGTACTGTAGGAGGAGATCTTGGCAGATTCAATGAGCACCAACGGTTAAATTTTCTATATACTCATTCAAGATTTTGATTAGCCCTAAATTCTTGATTGCGATGATAAAAGTGGAGCAAAGTAAAGTGAGTTCAGTACTTTGAGGGAATAAGCTTGAGAAATTTTGAAGTATTCGCGTCACTCAGAAATTTCACGTCACACTTTGGTAACGCGCGGGATAGCTACTCTCCAAATCTGACTCACTGTGCTTATTAACTTCTACTCAAGTTATATTACGGCGTTAAAGTATTTGGCCGACCCACACGCCGCTACCAACGGGACTCAATGGCAACGGCACTCAATACCAATATCAACGAGCAACTACACCACTGCAACAATGCGCACTACAACAGCCAGCACAAACAACAAGAGTAGGTAGCACCGCAGAGATAACAATATTTAGAAGTCTACCTGCACCACCAGCTCGCAGGTGCGCATGTACCATGCCGACCAAGACGCCGCACAGCCAGCACCTACTCGTACACGAGCAGGTGGTATGCCAGTCAGCTCGCATCTCTGTCAGCAGATTAGCTCGCAACGCCCCCACACACAACTGTACACTACACAGCAGTACGATCAGAAACTCGCCACCGTAACCAGTCAACACTCTACGACCCAGGCAAATGGAAGAGATCTGCCGACTGAAGACGGATTGAAATAAATTTTTTCAAAGTGCCCCGTAACGATGTGCGCAAATGTTGTGAATGACTTCATAATATTAATTTTTTCGGGCCACAATGTACAGACATCTGTAAAACGTGGCAGTATTTTACAATATGATTTTTTCTGTACAAATTCAGACATACTTAGGATTTACTTAATAGCTCCCCAAGCTAATGGAGCTCAAGAAGAATGTGTTAGCCCAGGTATCGAGTGAATTACTTTTAAGTACATTCACGATTAAATTTCACACATCCAGCCTTTGCTAGAGTAGGGAGCCGTCTCAAGATACTTGAGGGGCTGTGCGAAATTCCAGAACTAAAAACAATGTTCCAGTAAAATTAAAATTGAGGGGACAATTGTGGGAGGGGGAGCTGGTGAGGACACGGAGCCCAGAAATAGCAAGCGGGGGCCAGCGGGAGCTGACAGGAAGGGGGGTCATGTGAGGGGCACGGGCCGGAAGAACTAAGGAAGCATGCGCCGACTCGGCTGCTCCGTTCAGTTGACTTCACCTCCCCTGCATGGCTGCCACTTGAACTGATTTTGCGCATTTATTTCACATTTCAATCCAGCTTCAGTCATGAAAAGTTTGCAGTGAAAAACAACAAACTGATGCCACCTTTCTTTCCGAGTAAAACCTTGTGACAGCTGGGAAATTTTTGCATACACAACGAAGATCCTGAGGCGCTGTGAATGGCACCGCTAGACAGACCGGAACAGCGTGAATGAACGCCACAATCAATACTTCCGCTGGCCAGTGACACCCACACTATCACCTACCCTCTCCATTCCTCCCTCAAGCCTGCCACCTCCGCTGCCTGGCTCTCTTGTTCCTTTTTTATCTCCGTTCCTATTACGCGATCTAAATCATTTTCTTATATTTTTCCGATATCTTCGCTTTTCCTCTCATGAATCCTCTTTCTGGTGCATATCTCGGTCACCCGTCCCACTCTCTGCATTTTTTCTCTAGCAACTTCATTCTAAGCCAATGTTCTCGCCCTGCACGAGTCGACTGCCCTTCTTTAAGAAATGAACTCACCAGGAGCGTTTCGACGCATCGAGTGCAGTGACGTTCGCGATGCGCAGTCAGCAGCCACGAGCGAACATGACTAACAATAAATTATTTACTTTACACAATGCGCGTGCGCATCGTTCCCTCAATGGCCCTGAGTAGAGTCCATCTTATAAAGCTCTTCACAATGCCTCTGAAGTAACTGATCAACTATAATACATATCAGGGTTTCATTTCCAAAACAGATGCGTTCATGACAGAATCTGAACATATGTGTGAAAAGCGCGAAGGCGGGAACAAGGCCAGTAGTTGTTAATCTGATCTAGCCCTCAAATTTTTCCCTCCGTTCATCATGAAGATTGGAGACATGATTGGATACAAGTCCGGTGGCATCCAAGATCGAAAAATGTACCTAAGATACATTTTTACTCACCCTAAGCCATAAAAGAGGTTAAAATACATAGAATTCGTTTCTCCACTTTCTTTCTCATAATTTCTACAGGGTGGGCGAAAAGTCAATGAGGGGTTTTGAAATTTGCTAGTTTCTTTATTTTTGTAATCGGAGTTATGATATTTTGAACATAAGATGAAAAGTTTATGGAAATTTATCCTCGTAAAGTTATGAAGGATGAAAGATCGTCCATGTGTGAAAAATTGCATTTTTAAATGGTGTGAATTTTCTACTTTGCAAGGCCGATTATCTCATCTTATTGCACACCATACCGAGCATTTTACAAGGTGCACCTCCCTTCGGTTTGTTGCTCTTGGATTGTTAAAGCCCCCCAAAAACGTCAATTTTCTCTGTTAATGAACCCATTGAGATGGAAGGAAATTTCATCAAACGTGATCAGTTTTCGCGTGAAGTTAAGGTCATTTCAAGTCAGTCAGTGAATTTTGAGTGCATATAAAAGCGCAGGTCATTAATTTTATGGTTTCAACTGTTGAAACACACTGTACTTTGTACGGAAAAAAGGTTCAGGGTGTGGAAAACTCTTCACAGCAAAGTTCGTGATACCTCTAATTGCCCGGAACATCTTTGAGTCGACGTTCCAGGATTCTGATCAAGACTCTCTTGCACTCTATCCCTGGTCTCATTGATTACGCAAGTGAGAGCCCTCCCTGCTCGTGGAAGATCACTCACTGCTCCTTGTTCTTCAAAATGACCAACCGTGCTCCAAATTGTGACCCCAGCTGGTTCACATCTCACTTGAGAATGTCTATGATATGCTCTTTATATTAGAATAATTGACCCTTGATAATAGGAGAATTTCACACCTTGGGAGCGTTGTTTGGCGCTATACTTCTCCAAAGTTGATTTACTTGAAATAATCTATGAATTTCCTGAATTATTTGTGGTATAATGATCACATATTGCAACCCTTCAGTCCCATTTGGCCCACCTTGTACGAAGGAACTAAATAAAATATTGAGATTTTTACCGTAGATTTTATTGTATAACGTGGATGTCGCAACCATATTTGCTGAGTAACCCTTTGAGTTCCATCCTTTGATGTATTTACAAATCAGGTTCCACCCTACGTGCGCTGTTCAACAATGTTACACAGAATGCCTAAAGATGCTATCTTTAATAGTTCAAATTGAAATTAAATGATCTTAGTATTTTTCTGGGCCACAACTCATGACCGGTATTAGCTCACCAAACGAAAAATTAGTTACCAGCTACTAATATGGTTTGGGACTTCCACGAGCTCAAAAAATTGGTGCAGTTCTACGCGGCAGTGAGTCTATAAATACCCCAACATAAACCTAGTCGATTTTAAACCACTCATGACAAAATGGTTTCGTAATGCTGCCACAGTACGTGCGTTATCTTCTTCGCGTCTAACTTGTCGATCTAGGTGGCCCCACAAATTTCCAATTGGGCTCTTGTCTGAGAACTTATCTAGCAAATCTAAAGACCTGACGTATCCTTGATGACTGGCATGGTAATTAATGACAGTTCAAGCCCGACGTATCTGGTAGTAGTCATCCTGAAAGAAAGGCAAAGCATCATTCCTTTTTTTTATTCAGATATTGTGAAATAGGCTAAACTTGGTTATCTAGCAGCTCAATGTATCTATTCCGGCTCAGTGTGACGGATACCTCAACTGAAGGACCCACTTCTGTGTAGTTGAAATAACCCCAGAACATGATAGACCATCCTCCTCCATGTATCGTCCCTTGCACACTGGCTTCACTTAAGGTTTCATGAGGTCTTAAATGAACACGATGGCGAGCATTATTCCTGTAGACGCAGAATTGTGATTTATATGACATAATGACACTTTTGCACTTCCCTGCAGTCCAATACGAGTGAGCTTTGGCCCAGATTAAGCAAGTGGTCTTGTGAGCAAGAGTTAACAACGTTCGTTTACGAGCCACTCTGCTCCATATATAATATCTTCGGCATGGAATCCCAGACGAAGAGTTCGTTCAGAAACAGTGCGAAAAAGGTCATCATTGACGTTTCGCATTAGTTCCAATCTTGATGCAAAACGATTCTAGCCAACAACTAGGGACATAAGGTGGCTGTCCCTATCGGTTAAAATCTTCTTTCAAATCATAATCTTACCTTGAATTGCTGTATATACCTGAATGTTGGGGGTTCGGTACGTGTTAAGGATAAAAAAACGCAGTGACTTGTGTTTTGTTCGCACGCTAGCGTCTTAAGCCTCTGGCAGGTTTGCCTGGCCCAAAAATGGACTTGGTATCAGCGAAGGGGTCTTTGCCTCGGACGACTGTCTGGTTGGAGATGTTCCCCGCACGAGCCACACTGTGACTGCTTCCTCAAGGTGGGAAGGCAGTCAGCGCCGTCGTGGGTCCGCTAAGGCTCAAGCAAGCGTCGTCGAGTTGCGACGGCTTGCTGGGGGAGGCCCAATAGTGCTGCCAACGCCGTGGTTAGTCCACCAAGGCCAGAGCCAAACTGCGGCAGCAGGTCTACCCGCTAGGGAACTGAGAAACTTCTCTCTCCGAGTCAGACTGAAACAGTTCTCACTAAAAGTGTTGTCAGCACCGTATTTAGTCCGTTAAGATTCGCTTCAAGTGCCAGCTTAAGGTGACTTGGAAAGGATAAGACCTGGGAGTACTACCTTCGCCGTATTTAATCCTTTAAGGTCAGAGCCAAACTGCGGCAGCGGTCATATTCTGAGAAACTACCTGAGAGACGTAGTTCGTCCTTCAGGATTAGCTATGTCAAAGATTAGCGTTTCACGGAACGGTTATATTTTGAAGCTCGGGCACAATGGCTCTTATAGAATACTGTCATGTATGCATAAATATTGAATATAGGTACATAAAGTTAGTAAATAAGAAACTGCGCACAACGCATTACAAATACAAAATGATAGCCTAAAAACTGCACTGTAAAGGAAATTAAAACTGAAAATAATCACAAAAACATTGAATCAAATTAATGTCAATGTCACACGTTAAAGAGGTAACTTGCCTAAAAACACACGGCTTAAAGCTAAAGATTTAAAGAATACAAGGCTAAAGAATACAAAAGAAGATGTCTATAAACTTAGTTTAGGAGCGAACATCTGACGCGCCCTGACACTGATTGTTTCCACTGTTGACAGACCCACATAGCAATGCGGCATGAATAATCAGCGAATTTTACTACCTTCTTCACTTGGTATCCCTTAGCCCGACCAAATGCAATAGCTACTTTTGGCCATTCAAAGACGTCTGGCTTTAGTCCTATAGTTGTGGAGCGGCAAAGAACAAGTCTATTCCTTGCCAGCTCTGGCCGAAGACTAATGCCGGTTCAGCACTCTCATATAACTCAAAATTCGTTCACTGTTTTTAAAACCGATCGATTAACGTAGTAAATAGCCGGAGCTCGAAAAACTTTTGGTGACTAAATTCTTGTCCGTTGTGTTTTGCAAAAAAAGTTCCTCAATCTATAAGCTATGTTCTTCTGACATACATGACTGCGACGTACCACATTCCAATGTAGCGTTGTTTATGCATGTTATAGTGACTTAAATTCCCAAAATTAGTGTTGCATATCAATGCTAGTAGAGAAACATTGTTCGGATGCGAGAACAAGGAATATTGTTCTGGTGTGCTCACAGACCCGTACATCGTATAATACATTCACAATATTTTCAAAGGTTATACAGCAATATCGCACGTTTACGTTTACTTTTCACAGGAGTGAAATAATATTTTGTAAGCATCTTTGGATTTACATGGACGTTAGAGATACAACATTCCAAGCTCAATAGTTAGGGAGTGTCAAAAACTGAGGGAGTTTCTGTTTTAAATCCAGATCGAGTGACACCAAAGTTTGCATGAATTACTGTGGATGCTTCCTAGTTGAAGAAATTTCACATGTACTGCTATTTTTAGATACCGAGAACACAATATTCATAAACTTTAGCCCACTTCTATCCCAGTCCCACGACCGATTACATACGCGTTATTCGATTTCCATTCCAGCCACGGAATATTCCATGAGATCTATTAAACGTTTGTCCCGGTCACTCAACATTTCATAACTCTGTTCATCTTCACTCGACGAAGTAATGTAGCCATACTTTTTCATTCACCGTTGGCTAGTCATTGATCCATAGGAGCCTTTACAAGTCTCTTCTCTCGATCACCCCCTCTCAATTTCCTCCCTAAAAGCTCTTTTTAGGCTCTCCCACCCTCTCAATTATTATTCGTATGAAGATTTCATGCTTTCAATTTTCCATGTTCTGCAATGGGCTCTTTTTCCCTCAATCAGTTTCCTTTCTCGGCGGTTAATTTCTTTGTCTAGTACCATTATTCACTAACCTTTGCTTATGAGTTCTGAACTATTTGTGCGACGCGTTTGCAGCATTTCTTTCATTTTTTCCGAATTCGACGTCATATATTTCTCATTATTCTTTTCTCTCTTAATTCCTTGTTTATACCTGACGTTCACTGAAGGATATCGTATTTTTTCATCTATCCTTCAGTTTTTTCGTGCTGTTCTAAAGGACCATTTCTGCCCTTGCTTTACTAGCTCTCCACGACCACCTAATCCAAAAATTTTATTTTCCTTCTCTTTTTTTCCTGAACTCCTCCCTCACCTCTCAAGTTTCCGATCCCTATCGACTCTCCCCTTCAACCCCAGCGGAGTGATCCCAATGATCCTACGACACTGCACCCCTCCTCCCTACAAAACCCTCTTCTGCAGCTCCTTCCTCCTAGCAGCCCTTACACATACCGTACCAAGCCTATGGCTCCGCCGCATGCCTTCGGCAGATTTTAAATTCTTGTTGGATAAAATATACTTACACGAGTTTGCGAATCCCTTGAGTAGACGGAATTCATTGTTATCAATTCTGAATTGAGGTATTTTTACAAATTGCTGCTTTTTTGAAGATAGTACTTTTATCCCTAGTTTGTGCAGCTTAGTTTGAAGCTTCTCTCTTTTGACCAGGCATACAATAGCAATTGTTTTTATTTGATAGTGGAGGTGCCTGATTTAATTTTTTATCCTAGCTTTAACACATCCCTAGCATCTCTTTCACTTTAACCCCCCTAACTTCAGATGGCTTCCTCTAACTTCCCCAATTCAATATGACTATTCATATGACTCTCAATTCCAATGACTATTTGAGTCTTAGAATAAATTATTGAGAATTATGAATGTGAAAAAGAGGATAACCTCACCTGTTCTGGTTTCTGAGGTCTTCACAGCATTTGCGTTGACGGCAGGCTGCTTTCTGCAATGAACTGGAGTATTTTTGGTTAAACACCAGTTTGGACGTTATCCAAGTCCAAACTCCAACGTGTCACCCTTGTTTAGTAAAGTATCCATTGATGGACGTTATCCATGAGTTCTTTGCTAAGGCTGAATGACCTTACCTAACATAGATCAAACATCCAAGTGCTCAATATATCTTGGTTTGTCTTGATGCTAAGTATTTAATTCAAAATTCTCTTGGCAAATTGCGACATAAGTTATGCCAAATTTTCGTAGGTGGGTTCTACTCATCAAACATTTTACATGAGAGATGTAGAATAAGTTAACTTTACACTTCTTGCTAGTTTCATGCCTCGTAATCATGGTATGAGTACTAAACTACTTAATCCTGTCGTACAGAAACTCCTTCAGGACAAGCAGACGGCTTGCTTTCTTTGACAAAGTTTTCCATACCGATTTCATTTTCAGAAAGCTATTTTTCAACAATATCGCATTATAGTGTTCATTACTGATGCTGGCTTTCTGTTTAAAAAGCTTAAGTTTTTCGATAACACTTGTCAGAAGCTTCCAAAATATATTTTCGCATCCAATATGCAGAATAACGACAACGTATTGCAGAACTGTGCAGAAAAAGTTACAGTCAAGAGTGAATCAAAAGTTAATCAAACCAAAAGCTCAACATGTGACAGAGCAATTGGATGTGTTGATAAGGTAAAACCTGGTATCAACTACCCGATAGCACGAGTACAGCTTAAATCGTTACTCATGATGATCTTCGAAAGCAATGAAGATATTATACCAGTGAAGAAAGGATGCAGAAAGGTCTGTTCCCAATGAATTGAGTAAGCCTAAAGAAATTGACATACAAGTCTGTTTGTGGGCTTCAAGTTACTTCTCTGACACGATAAATTATTATTTTTCATTGATTCGTTACTAGCGATTAAAAATGAACGCCCTTAGATGACAACAATGGGAGTTAAATGGTTAGAATAGAGTTTTGAAAATTCATGCTCTAAAAAGAATACTATAAGTCTTCTCCTAGTCTAAAAAACCTTAGGGGTTTCTGTAACTTGATCATTCAAAGCCACAGTTTATTATTCATTTTTGCCGTAACGAAATGATAGCAGCATATTCCTGTCAATATATAAATTAATTACCTCAATGAAAATGGAAGAGACTAACTAGAGTTTTAGACGGATCAAATCAATGTCCATGACGATGCTCATCCTCACTTCTTAAGCTATTGTTCGAATCGCGCGTAACTTTTTCTCGACTTCAAATTTTAATCTCTCATATTTCTCTTAATACCTCTTGTACTAATTTTCTCTACCTCAAATTTTAGACATTTATTAGTAATATGATGAAATCTCATCTTCTATCCCCTTAGAAAAATTCTCTATAATAACATTTGAATTCGTATGGCAATGCTGTTTATTTCAAACAACTGTTCTACATCCCCCAAAATTTTATTTACCCTATGATGGGAAAGCATCCAGTGTTAGCTATATCGTACTGATGTGAGTCTGGAATAACATTTACCCACACTGTTCGACTGTTTGCCTTCACGCTGTAGAGTTCGGCTGCTTACTACAGAAAGGATTTCATAATTGAAGATTCTACTACGACTGCTTTTAGCTATTGGATTTTAGAGCCTCACATTTTAAAAGAATAACCGCTATTCATAATGTAGATGGCATTTTCCTCAGGCTTAAAATACATAGCGTTAATGTTACGTTAAATATTTTCATTCACTTAAAAAGCCTTCCTTATTCTGCATTTCAACGACAACACGCTTATTTTTTACGTATATTGTCATAGTGGCCATAGACTCCAAATTAATTTTTATAGATATAGTGTGGCTTACCCAGCATTTTTCAGGCCTCTACGTTTTTCAAGTTTATCGGCAACCGTTGTGTCAAAATCATATTCGCATCGTCGTCGTACGATAGCGCTTCACGTGTTGCAGCGTGTATCAAGACTGGGATCTCCTCATGGAAGAGACAACGATTCACGGATGATTTTCAATGGAAAACAGTTTGTGTATATCTATCTTTTCAAATCCGTCAGTGTCTCAAATATTCAGGGTAGTAAATGGTTAAAAAAGTAAAATAATAAAAGTTGCTTGTACTGAATTTGCTCCGAAGAGAAAAAAATAATATGTGATCTCGGAAGAAAGGTAATCTATTATAAGTGATCATTCACTGTACGTCTTTTCTGTGCTCTTGGCAGTAGCATTTTCAAGAGCCAATCGTTTCTTAAAGCTAAGAACGAAATAAGCAACGCATGATCGCGTAGTACTACCTGGAATGTGCTCTGCAAAGCACTTGGGGTGAGCGTCGTCGCTACGCGGAGATGCTTACATTCTGCGCACTCATGTTCTTTTACCCATAAGCCCCAGGCACTTCGGGGTTATTGCCAAGCTTCAGTAACAAAGACTGGCGGAATTTTTTTTCTTATTTTATTATCAATAAGCCCCAGTTACACTAGAAAGCTTCAATAGCTATATTCCATGAGTAGTATTGAATTCTATCAGTCTAAGAGTCTTGGGTCTATTACTGTGTTCGAATGAGCGACTCTCCCCTTTGTCTGAGGTGATCACTGGTAAGTTTTGCCTCACAAAGACTGAAGCCTCTTTAGTATCGAAAAAAAATTTATAAAGAGATCACTAGTAAAATATCTCATCTAATTAAGGATCATGCCCTATAATAAATTTCTTAGTGCTTCGTGTGTCTTGAATATACTGTATAAGAACTGACCGCTTTGAGCTTCTACCGTGCTGGGTAAGTTTGAGAATCTATATATAACTCTGACCAGAAGAGAGCTTCGTACTCTGTGACGCATCTACCGATCATTGACCTGACTTGTGGGCCTGCGCAGAAAGTTCTACCGACCTGGCTCAATCTACCTGGCTATCTAACAACATCTACTTGTACAATTTTAGCATTTGACTTTGGTTATTTGCAACCATAAGCTGTATTCTATTTAGCACTATAATTTTTAATTAAAACACTTCTTATTGTCATCGTATAGCAAATTTTTCTTGCAGTACATCAGCTTTAATCTCGGGAGGAGAGAGGAGGCGTCTACCGCAGTTCTCTCGAGGCGTGCGCTCTACGATCTACCTTCCTTAAGCCCCAGTCTACGCCTCATCTACCGTGTTCTAAAAATAGCAGCGGCGCCTCGGGCCGCACGTTCACAAAGTAAGGGTCCTCTTGCATGAATGAAGGCCGGCGCTGATGAATGAAAGACGGAGGGTGCACTTGACGCATTCAGCGGCCGCGTGGCTGAGTGACGACGCGCTAAGTAACTGCAACAAAGCTGCTGCTGCAACGTATTTTGTCGAGGGACCTCAGCCCTACACAATTCATTTTGTAACAGTAAGGTTGCTGATATGATGAACACTCAAAAAAGCAGTCAGCTGCTAACTTAGCGAATGTTATGATTCACGAGTGTGTATTTTGGTCCATTCTGGGATGGGCTCGCGATAATAAAAGAAGCTANGGTCCATTCTGGGATGGGCTCGCGATAATGAAAGAAGCTACTCCACAATCTAACGTAACATCACTCAACCGAGTAGATGTGGCACGGGAGTCTGAGCAAAGGTTCTACAGTGAAGGCTAGAGGTTGATGGGGGCTGCTTCTGGGGGTTTGTCCCCGAAACTGGGTCACGCGGGGTCACAGAGTGTGGGTGGTGTAGTGATGGTGGCTGATGGTAAGTTGGCTCGCGAACTGGTGATCGATGCCGCACATCCTCGAGGACTATTGAGAAAAGCAAAGAGCCTCGATGTCCGCATCTGGTCTAATATTGAATAAATATCAAGATTTTTTTGCTACGTGTGTAAAACAGATAATTTCCAACAGAATATGCCTCTTCATCTTAGCAGTGGTGTAAAATGGAAAGCAGACAGTGTACAGTGGTGTAAAATGGAAAGCAGACTTGTATGAGATAGAATTTCCAGGAAGTTCTATTAAAGCAGAATCACTCGAATAAAAACAGTCATATAAATAATAATAAATATACTCGCGTGGGATGTAACAGAAATATCCCCCCTAACTGCTTCTGTACCACGAAAACATTAACGGAGACAACTATTCATCTCTACCGCTGTGGGATCAGAGTGAGATCGCCACTGACGTACCATAGAACATGGAGAACATTGCAAAATCTCTTTTCAAGGTTCAATATTGTGTTATTTCAGAAAATATAATTTCTTCAGAGTGGTCCAGCAGCAAGCCTTCATACAAGCATTTATGAAAATTTACGTTAGCAGAAAAAAGAGCGTTGTTGTTTCGTATACCAATTAAAACGGTAAATGAATCACGACAAATTTTGCGAAAAACAAAATAGCTATCATTAGCTCAGATGGAAAACTGAAATTCCCACACATGTGCGACTCTAAACATTAGCATCTGTCTACCCCAGGCGTGGTATGATCCACACACTGTTGACCGTTATGCAGCGGCTTTATAGGACCTCCGCGCGACCGATGTTGTGGCTGGGGTGACTCGGCCCAGCGCCGCCAGGACCTCTGCGCGACGTGTGCTGCGGGAGAGGTTCATGTCTTCGAAAGTTTAGGGTTATCGCAAGTTCACGTTGTTGGGAATTTGTGAGCGACGAATCTAGGGCTTGTCTTTTAGCAGCTTTCAGTCTCTCAAAAAACAATTTGATATTTGCAAATACATTGTATTGTCATCAACAACAATTGTGTTACTGAACTATTGTAGTTAAGCCTTCAGTTTTACGAGTAGGAATCGTAATGGAGTTTGGTAAACAAGTTAGGTGTTCGTATTTTCAAACATTAATTTGATTTTCATAAAGCCCCTTTTCCAGCCCGTCCAATCGATATCAATTCAAAGTAAAAATCGTCCCCACTAAAGTGAAATTGATACCAGCGTTGGGGTTACACAGCAAAGAGCTTTGCGACTATAATTAGTCGCAATTGAAGCTTGCATAAAGGAATAACTACTGGCTGACTTTTGAGAGAAATTGCTGAATCACTTATCTAAGTAATTCCTGGCTGACTTAGGGAAGTAATTCCTGGTTGACTTTTGGATGTAATTCCTGTCTGACTTATGAAAGTAATTCATGGCTGTACTATGAAAGTAATTCCCAGCTTCTTGTGCACCCTTCTGAAGCACCGCACGGGCAGCGTCCTCTATGCACAGTGCCTTATTTTTCAGCCTCAGTCCACGAGTAAAGGTATTCGACAGTCCAAGATGTCGGTCTGGCAATTTAAATTCCGGGTTTGTAATTGGATGACGTTTTTTCAAGATTCTCCTTTTTTAATCCAATTTATCCAATAAGCTTTGAAACGATAGTATGCAGGAAGCTTTTCTTCGAAGTGCAAAACCTGTACGTAAAGCTCCATGTAGGAAAAAGAGCCGAGGCGATTTTGAGTCGAATGGCCGAGAGCTCGGAGTCTGTGTAGGCTTTCGCTTGGGATGGTAGAGCGGATACCGAATCTGGTACTCACTTGGTTAGCAGAGAAGTACTGTAATCTCATGGCTGCTATTTTTTCTTCATCTCAGTGCATAATTATCTTTACTAATTGACAGTTTAAAAAAAAGTTTCAACACCATTTGGTTCAAGTCATGCTTTATTAAAACCGTTTAACTTTGGCTTAAAAATAAAAGTAATTAATGTAAGCATTGCTCGAGAATTTACAGATACCGGTTTCAATTCCTGCTCTACTCATCTATTGAACTAGACGTTACCTAATTATAGGTTATAGCTTGGTAATACCAAACATTTCAAATGGGCTAACAAAATTTCTGCAGCCCTGTAAGAACCACATATCGTAGGCAAAACGAACGTGTGCTTCTCATTAGAAGTATCTAATTTAACAAAATGCAATGAAATTTTTCCGTAAATGACGTTCTGAAGATGAATTTGAATATGATTAGTCTTACCCCGTTTAATTTCCTGAGGTTAAAGCATTGTCGTGGACACCTTGGAGGGCACATATGTAAGTAGCGTGGGCGACAGCGCTGCTTGCCGGCCTGGCTCCCACCGCAGCAGTACCTGGGAGTACACTTGCAGAACGAGGTTCGCAATTTTCCTGACTCGGGATATAACGATGCTGAAATTTATAATAGAAAGATTTCAGTATTATGAATTCAAATTTGGTTTGAAAAATTATGCTTGCTTAAAATTGCGCTTTTCTAGACTGTTTTTTTTTTCAATAGGATTATTCTCTCTTGACAATTCGCGTCTGCATACGCCTGGTGTGACTCATCGGCATTGAACTACTGCTTCATTCTCCGTTACTCTCCGGATATTGATTATTAAATTTTTATATTTTGCGTAGTCTCGGTCTCAGACCAAATTAACTATTTTAAAGGTATAGTTGAAAATTGGCTAAAAACCTTTTTTGACAGAACATAAAGTTTTTTAAGAAGTGACTTAAAAATATAGTGGATAGGCCACAGTGATTGTCAACGAAGGCTCATGTTACATAAAAGATACAAATGTAATTTATAGTTTGAATTAATCTTAAAATTGAATTGGAAAAGCGAGTAGAACTTATGTTACTATCTTATACGAATGCATATCGTGATAGGCCAGTGATGTGACTATCCACAAGACCCCACGGCGTCGTACTCACGCATGGGCCGCAATCGATGTTCTACCCTGCAATGAGCTGTTTGGAGCCATTAGAGCTGGGATGGGACTATGAATTAACACTATATATACATGAAATATTCCACTGGGGTTTTCCCTGTAATTTCTTCCCTAAATAGTACACATGAAGTAACACAGTATCATGTACGTCATCATAACACATCTCTTTCGGTTGCAGATAAACATTGGAGAACCAAAGCTAAGACAGAAAATGACGAAGCATACTGTTAATATCTTCTTGTCTGCAGGACATTGTAATACTGAGATCACTTTATTGAAAAAATGATTAACGAAATATTAAAAAATATTATTACCTCTAGTGTTACATCATTTAAAAGATATTGCAGACATGTTTTTTTGTACTATTACGATAGACATTTTTATCCATAGCTACTTGTGGGCCTGAATATGTTCTATGACTTTTTGGACATCCAGCAGGACCTTACGCTAAGCGTACACATACATGTCAGTTACTTCATGCACTTATCCTTAACATACACAAGACTGCTCAAGTAAAAATTTATTGAGAGGAGAAGATATGATTCAAAATTATTAATTCAAAAATGTCTAGTCAGTGGAGACTATACATTCCATAGTATACTATAAATTAACTTACCAACATACAATATGAGGGTTCTTTATGCTCTCCATTTGATGAGACTATAATTTAATGAGTAATGTCTTCAGTATTTTGATGGGAAATAGGATTCAAGACTCGTTTTGAACCCTTGGAGTGTACTAATCTCACGAATGACAGAAGGCAATGAGCTCCATGTTTTAATACAGTTGTAGCAAAAGCTAAATGGACCCAAATGGTGAAAATTAAATGATATTTTTGGAAGTAGTGCGGTCATTCACCTTCAATATTAGGAGAAAACTGAAGGCCACCAGTACTGAGGTGCAAACCGTTTCTAGCTAAAAATGATATTGTCGACGCTCAGACAAGATCAAGAGGCTGAAATTCATGATTCTGTCGCAGTTGCCCTTCGAGAAGACCTTGGATGTCCATGCTCGGCATGGGACTGAAAGTTAACGAAACCCCCATCTCAGATATGGTTCATGACTATATCTGCTATGAGTCAAAGGCCAGTTCATATTCAGAATAACTCAGAAGAATTGAACGGACGGATTCTTCTAGGAGGTCACCCCTAGACCCTGGCATCTATCCTTTGGTACGCTAACTCCGGGGTGAGGTTGAGAAGGCTCTTAATGAACATCCGCAGAATACCGATGCTGCTCTCAAGTCAGCTATTGTGGATGCCCTGACTTACGTTATCAAGACCCCCTCACTACTGCATGTTGAAGGTTTCGAAATCGTATAGCGGCTGATATTACGATAGATGGAGATCTCATTAACTGATGTCGAGCATTTGGCTTATTTTCTTGTGTATCTAAGTTTTAAAGGTTATTAAATGCTCAACTTCCAGTCTTTGCATATTTTTTCTGTGGAAGCATCTTAATTCTCAATTAACGGCAGCACCAAGTTCTTTATCAACGCGTTTATTACAAGCGTTGATAGATAAAACATATAGAGAGGACATACAGTATACTGTATTCCAAAATATTCTTGCCTAACATCTATAAGGTATAAAATCCGAATCTGACAACGAAACCATATGACAAACTAATTTAAGCGTCGATGAGAGCTTAGCGTCGCGCATATTGTAGGCCTCAAAAGACGTGGACAACAATCTAAATGAAGGGTTTGACCCAGCAGTATGGAAAAATAACACATCTTTAAGTAAAGGCTTAGCGACATTCTACGCACTTCGAGAACAAACTCGATCGGACATTAATGCTTGCATAGCTCTATCGACCTAAGTATATCGTATTATACACAGAGTGTTCAATATTTATCGTTAGATTAAGAGCAAATGTTCATTATTTATATTATTTCACTGATAATTTTGATAATAATAACTACCCCAAAGGCTGACTTTCAGAGTGATATTTAGCAACGTCAATGTTCAAAAAACAGTAACAAAAATTGTGAACAATAATTCTACTTAT
>VOMN01140633.1:0-14865 GCA_014899125.1 Orchestia grillus
GCTCGCGGATATGCGAAGGCACACCATGCACACAAAGCGACGGCACCCTAGTGTAGCCCGGGCGTGAAGGCCCAAACATCTCTAAGGTATCTAAGGTATAATAGCCTCGATGCCCCGTCTCCACTACACGCGCCACCAAGCCAGCGATGGACTTCACCTTTCGACTCCCTTTATTGTTTAATAGAAACTGTGCTATTGTGACTGAACAAAATTGTGCAGAACGTATCTATCGTCGAGCATTTCAACTCCCCTCGTTCAACCTGTCATTTTCAAGCTTATTCAGTTTTATTGCTTCCTGTTAGCAAACCTGCTTTTAAGAGTTCCTACTCTCCATCGAAGTATTAGAATGTATACAAGCAAATACGTTTCCCCAATACGTTTGAACCCGCCAGCTTATATGTTTTAACAGCTTTCTTTAAGTGCTTTCCTAATGGCTTTGCCGAAGCGCTAACCACGTTGTGTACCTCTGTACTCGGAGGTGAAGGATTTAAAATGTTATTTCTTTAGAATTTACATTCATTTATGAACAGTTTGCCCTTACGATTGTTTTTCAAGCTTGCGGTATATTTTGTGTGCTTTAGCATTTCTCGATAGGCTGTGGTCAGCGCCCTAAATATGGCATGTGAGGTGTAACATACATAATGTTCGCTTGTGCACTGGAGATTCATTATCAATGTCATCGAATATCTGCATAAATTCATAAGATGTGAGACCCAGAATCCTTTTAGGTAACAGCTAATAAGATGGCACTTACGAGAATGATCTTGAACCTTGGTGTCCATGCTCTTGAACCTTGATGTCTATACTCTTGAACCTTGTTGTCCATGCTCTTGAACCTTGGTGTCCGTGCTCTTGAACCTTGGTGTCCGTGCTCATGAACCTTGGTGCCCTCACATCTCTCTCTTTCTCTAAGCTGCGTCAGAATGTGCAGTTTTGCACGTGCGCTTCTATGAACCGTCAATATTTGGGACTAATTATGGTTAGGTAAGAGTAGAATCCGAGTGCTAAGTTCAAGTTCAAGAATCGGAGTGTAAAAACTTGCGTGCGCTCAGAATAAAGGCTAGCTGATTTCGTTTTGTCCGCGAATCCAGCTGATGAACTAAAAAAAACGAACAAACTTAACTGAAAAAATATCATGCATTTCGAATGCTTGATGAGGGAACACCATTTGGACGCTTCAGAATTCACACTAAACTTTATTTTAATTTAAACGCCGTTATTCCTGAAGATTCAACTGTGATTTCGTACATTTACCAAAATAATTGAAACGCCAAAAAGTAAAATATAAATTGAAAAAGTTGCTGCAATAAGCTCATCAGAAGCATAATTTGAGCACGTCGTAAATCAAGCGCTTCACTAACAAGTCTACTCGTTCACTTTATTTCATATATTGGGTGATGTCACTTTATGTTGCCTTTTTTTACTAGGGATAATATTATTGATATTATTGGTTCTTTTTTATTAGGTTTGTGATTATTATTCTTTCATTTCTTCATTGTATTTCTGTTAACGCATTTCCATTCCATTATTTAATTCCATACCCACCACATGGTAGAGAAAGTAAAGAAGTTTCAAATTGTAGGATCCATGTCGAGTATTGTCTGGCTCCCCTAATTTCGACATCACTTCTCTCATGTTTCTTCTCACTATAATCAATCTCAACCACATCTATATTTCGATATAGATCACATGTTATATCGTATTTTTATTCCTTTCGACTTAAGCTGATGGTTTACTGTCAATATTTTCTCTGATTTTGGGCGATATGCCGGTTTAACTATCGCTGGGTGATTCTTGGACTTTCCATGAGAAAACGAAAGTTCTCGTCTAAATCCTGGTTATGATTGTGAAGTCTTGTTGCTATTGTGAAGAAAATTTTTCTTGCTCAGAAGCTTTCGGTTGAAGTATACACTAATCTGCCATCATTTCGATTGCGTGTGATTCAATTGTAGTCTGTCTTATGATGTACTAATAGACGCGGCCCGCTAAAAATGGCGGGAACAATGCTGTCAATTTCTTAAGATGCCCTCTTCTTTACGGTAAATTTGACATGAAATGTTATTTGCGGTATCACTTATACGGACTGCCTTCTTTGAAAGTTTCACTGATTAGTTCGAAATGTGGACCCAGGAATTTACTCCTATTTAAATCCTTAAGAGCGTAACACAGAGACGGACGGAACCAACAAGGAAGCAAGTAAGCAACAACAGGCTATTATTTTATGGTGGGATTTATTTCGAATCATCCTCTTCTATGTAACTATTCTCTAAAATTAGCTCATGTAGGCCAGTGATAGTGAGGATTTGTCACCTTCTTTTTGTTTTGTTTCAATTTTCGTCTACATAACCCTTATTCACTGGAATTTCCCGAAATTTGTCGGGCCCCATCTTGAAAGCACGTCTCTATTATACGTAAGCTGTAAATTTTTTTACCTTCAAAAAAACTAACCTCTCATTTTTTCAAGGGTTTCAAGCCTATCCTGATTTTCCTCATGAGTGTCGACAGCTTTCACTTGAGAGGCCTGGCGCACACACACTGCTTAGTATGAAAATAAACGCGCGATTCGCAATTCTCCTTTGCGCGACGAACGCAAACGTGTCCATTGCGTGGGCATTGGAAAATATTAACAATGTTTTACTACGGAGGCCGTCTCACTTTTGGTCTCCTGGAGTCGCGCCGCTTCAGAATTGAGTTACAGCCATGGCACTGTTGCCATCATCCTTCTCTGAGCTCTAATGAAACTGCTCCGATGCTCTTACAGGGTGGGGAAAATATGTCTACAATTATGTAATTTAGATTTCTCGATAGGCTCTGATTTTTGTGTCCTATGTGATGTTTATTTCATACAAATCGTAGATGGATATGTTAAAACAAATTTGCGTGCCCAGTTCTCGTTCATGTTATTTAATTTTCGAGCAATTGTTACGCAACATTTTTTGTCCACCCAGTATATTATGTGATTATACATCAGAGCTCATTTAACCCCCAATCAGAGTATTCAACTAGATCCTTTCCAGCGATGTGTCTCAATTGAGTCCGACCACCCAGGATAGTGGGTTAAAAACTTATTTTACCCAGGGCTAGGTACATCGAGGCTTAACTGGCGAGTGACTTTTATTTTTCATCTTGCGGAACACGCACATAACCACATCCTCTTCGTGCGAAAGCATTGGTACCTTGAACCAGATAAAGTGCCTCTTTTCAGTGGTGCGTTTTTCCAGTCATGCTGGAATCGGGCAACTGCAACAACAGCGAGTGCTTACAAAGGCTTTAATAATTTAAACGCTCTGTAGAATCGACATCATAGATCATTTTTAACGCTAATATGAAGGAAAATACGGATTTTTAAATGTCAATACTTCAATTAAGGCTTCGAAATGGGATGGATTTCTTTTGCGCTTCAATTTAATTTTTAGTAGAAGATTAGTTAATGTATACTTAAGTCGAGTACTGAGAATAGCGTTACATCAAAAATAGTAATTTATCATAAGCTCCCAGGATAAAATTAGTTACCTATTGTTTTTAGAGGGTCTGTCATAGAGTAGGAAGAGGGTTGTCATATTCTGGGGCTATTTGGATATAAGTGGGTGGATAAGTATAAGTATAAGTGGGTGGATAAGTATAAGTAAGTGGATATAAGTGGGTCTTAAAGTTGAGGTATCCGTCAAACTGAACCAGCATACTCGTAGTTACAATGTGCTGCTAAAGAACTAAGTTTTGCTATTTGCAGAATATCTGAATGCTGAAAGACCTGTGGCTTTGCATATCTTCAGGATGAAAACATCGGGTTGGAGCTGTCCTTTATTGGCATGGCAGTTATTCAGGATAGCTCAGGCATTTAGATTGGCCAGCTAAGTCCCCAAGGATGAACCCTGTAGAAAATTTGTGGAACCATCTAAAACAAAAAGACGTCAAGGCGATGGTCCACGTACTGTGGCCGCATTACAAGATCAGTTATTCAAAGGTGGTTTAAAATCGACCAAGTGTACGTTTGGTCACTTGTAGATTCAAAGTCGCGCAGAATTACCGTCATTATTCGTGCTCGTGTACGTCCTACACCATTGTAGTTGGTGACTACTTTTTAACCCGGGAGTTTATATCTTGTGGTCGTATCAGGCATATTTTTGAAGCTTCTTGCACACTTTGCAATACGGAACTTGAGTTCTAGCTATTCTAGATCGTCGAGGGTCTAATAACTGCACTTCGAATTCAAGTTATTTTCTTTGGTTATTCAATATAAATGGAATGCATCCGATTAAACGCTGCTGGAATCTCATTGCTAAGTCGACGGCTAATCGCTGCTTTCTTGACGACAAAAAGATCAGGATGCAGTTTGTAGCGTTGACGATATAACTGCTGGTAAATACGTACTTCGTGGGTGCGGTAATGAAATTCAGGAGTGCCGCACTGACATGGAAGTAAAAAATTGTAATCCAGTGCTGCCACGGTAAAAAACGTGGACTGAGTTGTAGCCTTTAACGCATAAGCATCTTGGTGAATTCTTATTGTGGATTCAAATGGGCTCACTGCTATGTATTGATCTGTGTCTGATTTTTCGGCTTGAATAGTTCCACAGTGTAAAATCTGTAGAGTAAGAAAGTGAGAGTTTCTTAGAGTAATGGTTACTCTTTTAAACTGAAAAGCGTTAATTTGTTTACACACACTTCTGAATTTCACATACGAACGTTGTTTCCTCTCCATATAATTCAGAGGAGAAATCTTCGTATGACATTCACGATTCCCTGCCACTAGGGACAGTATATGCACAGTAAGGTTGGCCGACTTAGAGTGACGTCTTGCCGCTCAAACGAGTTTTGAGTGTTGCACCATGTCTCGTGAGCCAGACTGGCCGTACTTTCTGTAGTTGTCAGGAAGCTGACAACTTTCCTGTAAATGTACTTTCTTGTTGTTGTTGCAGTGTCTCAGATTTATGAAAAGTTCGGATTTATCTTTGATGAATTATATTTATGAATTGAAATGTATATTGTTTTTGTGTTTAACAAGAATTATACCAATATCATCAACATCATTTGCACTGATGCTCGCAGAATTTCACTTGCACCAGAAGTAGTGTGAGTATGCCCTTCGAAAGATGTTAACATGAACAGTACGAGTGAGTTCCATTCAATTTTTGGTATTATGTAGTAATGAATCTTTCATCTAATAAATTAAATATTTTTTCATCTATTAGAATTAACAACAGTCATCTGGAAGTGCTTCACTAAACAATCACAAATAAAATTTGTTTAATCATGAGTGTGCAGTTTGTATAAATTCGTAAATGTCACTTCTTTGATTTTTAGTTTAGATTAACATATTTAGATATAATGAGAATGTTCAATGGTAGCTTCGTTTCATGTTCATTCATTACTTGTTGGATAAATAATAGACTTCGTATGATTCCATCGTCATAGGCTAAAGAGAATAGTATACATGCAGTAGTTCACGAGGCATATATCTTATGTATGCTTGTAAAATTTTCATAGAATAGAGTCCTGTTACGTTCAGCTGGGATAGGTACGAAGAGTATTTTTTTAGTAAGATCTGAGTAGCTGTCGGCAAGCTCAGGTCAGACTTATCTGACTGCTAACCTTTAAGACCTGATCTCAGTCAGGTGTGGGTGATTAGATGCGTGTGGAAAATGTGTTAAGCTGTAAGGAGATGCACATTTAGCGTATTCGTAGATTAAAAATCGTACAGCTGCAAACAATGCCGTTTGGACACTATGAGGGCTGTACAGAGCGTTGAGTAATTAGGGCTCCGAATTTTTTCCGTTTAATTTATTTAAGAAAAAATAGCGTTAAAATAAAAATATGCATACTCACGACTTGTATTAATAAAGTATTTTATGTGACGACCCTCAGATTCTATAACTTGCTCGAGAGTTTTTTAGGAATGACAGAGTATCACGTAATTTTGTCCCATTCTGACTTGAATTTTGCTTCCAACATGTTAAATGTATGGGAGATAAATATGAATCTTATTCTCCGACACGACCCAGATACCGAAGTCTGGGGGGTCATATCTGGTGAAGAAGAAGGTCTGTCTTTCAAAATGAAGTAAGGTATGGTGACTGAGCAAGTTTTTTCTTAACTTTTTATTTAGCTCTTAAATTTCACTCATAAGTTTACATTTCCATTCCCTTCAGGGGCTATAGGATAGGTCTTAGGCAGTAGGGTAAGGTTAATTCGGTTTTTATGTTTTATGCTATGGAGACTAGCATCCATAGGGGGACACGGTTACGTTGGCTACTTGTGTTTTAGCTAGGTCTTCGGGATTTTTATCTTTTATGCCCACTTTGCTTCTTTCCTTCTTCGCTGATGATTCTTTATCTTTTCTTCCTCTTCGTTTTTAACTTGCTGTTGCTATACACTGGGATCTTGTGTGGGAAGAATTCACATAGTGCATTGCTTTCCCGTTCTCCAAGTCCATACTAAACTGGTCCCATCGCTTTCGATGCGAGATAATATAAGTTACTGAAGCGCTGCTATTTTCACTACCACTACAACTTGCTTTTCCATTCTGAATCTTTGTAGTGACAATCTGAATATACGATGCATTTCAGTTTGTGCATATTAATTGTGACGAAAAGTTACGAAAAAACTAGGATTTTTCAAATTTAATGTAAAATGTTCATGAATTCCCTGTTTTTATATGTACGTAGTATTACTCTTCAACTCATTGTTGAAGCCTGTGGAGAGATTTTGTGTGATTACGAGTGTCAAGGATATATCACAATCTAGATTGAAGTGAGTGATTAATTTCCGAGGTATGTGATGTTAATTTTTGTGCATACATATACGGTGTTAAAAGAAAAGTGAATGATCAAGTTTTTTCGCTGAGGTCTCAATTCATGGAATCGATAAAATAATAGTACGAGTTATCTTACTCAATAAATTTCTTTTGATTATTCAACGTTACTGCTGATATTTCTAGAAAGGTGAGAAATTTAGAAGAAGGTGTACGATTGAACAAATTTTATTGCTTAAGATCACGCAATTGTTAGGTTGAGTATACTCTCTCGCGGTGACATTTCACTGAAGGTCAACTTCTTCGACGATAGCAATTAAGTAATTTTGTACACGTGAAAGTAGTTATTCATGACCCCACATTAATTTGGTTAGAAATCTTGGGAACAAATCTAAGTACTTTTACCGCAATCATAATTATAATTTTTGTTATCGCTTGGTTTTGATTCGAATAATGAGCCTTAGTTTCAACCTCATCGTTTGTAAGTGACTTAGACTATCAACTTGATTCTGCAGGCTTCTGAAGAACATTATGTTCTGATCGAGCGAGGTCAGGAAAGTATGGTGGGTGAGACATTATTTCCCAAACAAACTCTTTTAGGAGACTGGTAGTCACTCCTGCAGTGAGGAGTCTGGCGTTGTTATTGTGCAGAATCACTCCATTCCTGGTCGTCAATGAAGGGCGTTTCCCCTGGAAAGATGCTCTTGAATGTGTTAGCTGTCGACAATACTCTTCAGTATTATGGTTTGATTGTTACCTTACAGTTCATAGTGGATAATTCCCTGCGTGCCCCACTATACGCTCAGCAGAACATTCATTAAGTGCAAGCCATTTCGAGGTTGTGGGAAAGTTTTGCTTCGCGGTCCAGCCATTGCCTCTTGTGCTTGACATTATGGTATGGGATCCACGTATCAGCTCCGGTGATGAATCTGTCTTAAGAAAAGTGTTTGAGGTTGATGATAACTCTATGAGACACGGCAGTTCACACGATTATTTCCTGACAATTGATGCGGTATCCATTTTGGAACATTCGAGATTTTATCAAGATTTTTCATTCCTCGTCAGACAGTCGTCATATGACTGACGTATCCATTTTGGAACATTCGAGATTTAATCAAGATTTTTTATTCCTCGTCAGACAGTCGTCATATGACTGACATTAAATTCTCTGTTCGGTTCCCTTATGTTAATGATGGGGTTTGCAGCAACAACAGCCTGCAATTTCTCAGAAACAAACCTTCTTGGGAGTCCATCTCTTGGTTCATCTTTTAGTCTTCTTTTTTGAAATGCGAATATAATTTTTTGCACAGGGTTTCATTCACTTGTCATTTCTATACATTTTTTAAGTTATCTTGCTGCTGAAATTGCTGTACTCCTCTTCAAAAATTCATAAAATAAAACATATCGTATGAATTATTTATTTAGGCAAAATATAAAAAGGCTTACAGCATAAATATATAAGTAAAATTAGTGTAAAACCTGGAAGAATAAAGAAATTGTCATGGGTATGGATGACAAAAATATGATGTTAAAAACTCAGTTTGTTGAGTCATGTTTCATAGTTGTCTTTTGAAAACCGTTCAGAACTTTCTTTATAACCTGATATAATATACTGTCGTGCAATGTGCCCCCACCTCATTTTAAGCCAGTTGGGATTGCCTAAAGACCATTGAGAGTGGAGAAGGCTTGTGGGTCGTTCGCTAGTGATGCAGCTCTCATAGCGCTTGGGGTCGGTGTTGCCCCTCACTTCCTTTCAGGAGGAGCCCAGGGTGCCGTGAAATTTTTCAGAATTTGAACACTACGTAGAATCAACGTTATAGAACAATTTTTAATGCAAATTGAACAAATTGAGAAAAACTGAACTAATATTCATGTTATATCTAGCAGTGACACTTTAATTGTTTCTTGCTCATTTTTTTTAAAGACTCGCAATTGAACAAAAATATCATATTGCCCTACTGATTGTTGGAAAGCATTCGGTATGATCAGTACAAATGTTTAAATAAAGGAAATTTACTATATTCTCCTGTAATTAATATGTATTATGAAGCATTGTATAAACACCCCGTTATGTACGTGTAGGTATGTGGGAATTCTAGGGTTATGTGGCACCCATAGCTCCCACACACACCTCTCACATACCCTGTGGCGCCTGGAGTTCCCAGGGCTGTGTGGCACCAAGTTTTGAGGCAGGCATTTATGCTAAAATTATTATGTTCGTTTTTGTTAATTTAATTTACTTACTCATCACCGCATCCACATGATGATTTTTCTAGCAATGACAGAGAGCATTCAAACGAAATGAGACATGGTAAAATGAGGCAGACGTATAATATCGGAGGCACTAGTACGACCGTTTCATAAGAAAGGAAAGTTGAAAGAGGAAAAAAATAACTAAATTATGAAGCCAAATACTCTGCAGCGTTTCGCCTATTACTAATTGTGTAGTAATTTATTAAGTGTACTACTAAGACGCACTAATTTCCTAATATAGTTTAAGGAAGACAAGTCGCTTCCTAGGAAAGCGATGGTCTTAGACGCGTCTCATTGGGAGTCCCACCTAAAAATGGCCTGATAAAGGGCTTCAATAGAAAGGCTGCTCACATTAGAAATATACAGTTCTATCCAAAACCTATTTTAGTACATTAGGTAAGAGGAAAATAGGACAGATAATGTTGGCTCACGTATTCTTCTAACTGGAAAAATTACTAGGATATTATTGGTCGATTCCCTGAAGATTATTCAACATCTAAACCAGGAATGAAGCTCGTTTCTATACCCACCGAAAAAAAATGTTCTGGGACCCACAATTGAGACGCACGACAGCATATGTGTTCAAAAATTATAAATATGTGGAAGGTGATTTGCTGTTTTATGATCAGTCTTTACAAGCAGAAGTAATTATATAAATACTAGTTAATCCGATAGGATGTGGGGGTACATTGATTAAATGCATTTTACTTTTTTTAATTTTTTAGCATTTCGCTGCATTAATGTAATGTATTCAAAGAAATTAATTTTTAAGACATAATTTGTACGAATATATCGTGTAATACCTTGTAAACATATACTGCTTTCTGATAACTTTAAATTACTGTACAACATATTAAGTTAATGGAATAAATACATTTTCGAACGCAAATATTTACTTTTAGGTTTACTTTCTTATTGTAATAAATGCAATTTAAGTTGTAGGTAAGGGATATCAATACATTGAGATTTAGAAATAACTACAGATGAATGAATTCAATTTCACATTTTTTTGTAATTACATTCAAAATTCCCGTTAAAGTTTGGGTTGAAGAAGCTTATATTCAATTTCTGGTCAGAGTTTGGACTGAACGAAGATTGCAAGTTGAAGCTTACTTGTACCTTGAAGGTTGGAGCTGTAAGCTTAGCAGCAATGGTTTAAGGTGATGTAACAATTCAGGCGAAGATTTTAGATTTAGTTCCATTATTTTTTTATAAAGTTAACAAGTAAAAGTTTTATGAAAAGTGCTCAATAGGCAATAAAAATAGAATTACCTAACACCCAGAGTCGACTTGGTACTCTCAAACCTACCCATGCAATACTGTAACAATTTTAACGCTACAATCGTAAAGTTTCTTTTTTCATTCATGTTTTGAAAATCCAACAATTTTTCCTAAAAAAAATTCATATTTCTTCGTTTAAAGTACTTCTCACAATTTTGACTTATATTAGAAACGATATTTATGCTATCCCATATTTACACAATTTCTTTCACATTCCTTTTGAGGGTTCAAACTCGTGAAGATAATAGAAAAGATAAGGATGCTCAACATCATTATTATGCAGCTCTTAGCTTCAAAATATGATTCAGCTCAAGATCCTGGCTTGCTTTCGTGCACGCTGTACGAAACAAGCGTACGTCGCTCAGTAACTGTATCAACTGAAACTAATACTTCGGCTATCAGCAACGTTGGGACCAAAGATGGTCTCCGTTTATTATAATTGAGTTCCTGGAGTTCTATATTGTGCGAATATTTGCAGCACTCATGTATTAAATTTCAAGCTTTCGTTGTATCGGCACTCGTGTTCTCACTGCTCTTTCGTCTCTGTGATGAGGCCTTGCGGTTTCGCCTATCATTTCTATGTTACTGATGATATAATTTCACGTTTGTGTTTATATTTATTGTAGTTTTCGATGTAAAGTTTGCTCCGCGGTTGATCTAGATTGTCTCAGGTGACATTGGTTTAGGATGCGTGCCAAGAGAGTTATTCACTGCCATTAATGGTATTTTCGTCTCCAATCCATTCGATCACTGCGAAAAATTATATTTTTATTTCTAGGAGATTGTTGAGATAACGAATTTTGTTTAAACAGCTGTTCATTCTCAGCTGGTTACGAAATATTAAACAGGACTTTGGAAAAGTGGAATCGCATTAGCGAATCGTTAATATACAGGATGAGTCACAAAAAAGTGTCCAGATTTTCGAGTACTTATTACTCATTAAGTGTTGATCGTAGAAACCTTGGTTTGGTCACACTTTAAACATTAATATGCCTACTTATATCACTTGAAAATTTTTTAACTCACGGAAATATTTAGGAACAGTTACTCAAAAAGTGTATTTTTATGCCCATTGTGCGAGATAATTCATATTGTTTAATTTAAATCATGAGCAAATTTAGTTGCATTTTACATTTTTGTTTAACCTCTGGTTCAAAAGAGTGTGTGGATGCAAGACGGAGCTCCATGTCACAGAACTATTGGCTTACGGAACCATTTGAAGGAAGTGTTGGGAGAGCGTGTCATTTGAGTTGGGCTTGGGGTGAAATGGCCACCGCGCAGTCCCGATCTGACTCCATGCTATGTTTTTCTTTAGGGTAATTTCAAAAATAAATTTTACGAAAAGCCTCCAATAGACTTGTAAGATTTACGTTACTGCATCACCAAAAAAGAAAATGTAGGTTGAAACAACCCAGAGATAATTCGAAAATCAATGCGAGAAATGCGAGTCCAATATCAAAAATGGTCTGAAAGCAACGGTGGCCATTGGTTGAAATGTAAACATGAATATGGCCTGAAATGGAAATTTGATTCATCAATATTATTGAATATTTTTTTTTTAAAACTCGTAGTATTTATTTTCTTTCTGTTTCAATACTCAGTGAAATTCTAGCATTTGAATTTGGTGCTGACGCTTTTAACGGTCCACTCGTACAATTGACAAAAAAATCACCCTTATTTTTTGGTAACTATACCTAAAATATTCCTGTAGAACAAAACGATTTTAAGTGCTATGAGAGGACAAACTAATGCTTAAGATAAAACGACGCCGAGCCCTCTACGAAAATACAGACTGAAAAATAGCATTTTAAAATCTCGACACTTAATTGTGGCTCACCCGGTATTGCAGTGATAGGCGCTCAACATGAATATTTGTGCCCTCAATTTTGAGTTTCTATACAGATGTCATTGAATTAGAGGACGAGCTGTTTTCACATCACTCCCTAAATTGACGATTTAGGGATTCTATTGCGCCACCGAGCTCTGGAAATGTTGACATGTGGAGAAATCGTATGGCAACGATCATACTCATCTTGAAGGGATGACGTCGAAACAAAGTGAAGATGCTAAACCTAATTTGATTAACAGGTACTCCAGTACGCATGCTGTTTACTTTGTTATTTAGCGAAGTTATCCGTGAACGCGCTGCCGTTAATTAGTGACTCGTACTCCTTGAGCATCATAACAATCCCTCTCGAGGAGGGAGCGTCGAACGTACGACATTCTGCTCGGGAATTGGGATACTTCTCATGGTGACAACATTGGTGTCCTCGAGCGTGTGTATTTCTCATGGTGACAACATAGGTGTCCTCGAGCGTGTGTATTTCTCATGGTGACAACATTGTTGTCCTCGAGCGTGTGTATTTCTCATGGTGACAACATTGGTGTCCTCGAGCGTGTGTGTCTGACTGAATGGCTTGACTGACTTCTCCCCTTGGCCTTGGGCTCAGTCCTACGCCAGGGCGGGCTCGTTTTGACAGCGATCGTACGCGTTTGCAACGTTGACAGTTGCCAGATTTTACAATCAAGTAATCTTCTACTCGTGAATTGTAGATCCCTCATGACGTTAAATTTTCATATTCAAGGTAACAGATCTGGAACTATTTTATCAAACTTTATAAATAAGTTTCCAGACAATACTCATTCTACTAATTTTTATGAGTTAATATCGCACATAGCTGCATCACGCAGCTTTGGTGGTAATAAGGGGAAGGGGGGGCGGGAAACTGTAGTTCCTGCGCACCGTTGGTCCTAGCCGAACTAACTGACGGCGAGTTCCTGCGACATCTTGATTTTCTTCTTTATTAGATCGTAAATTCAGCGTAAGACAAGTGAGCCATAGCGATCATGACAAACTGATAATAACTTGCTTTGAGCTACTAAAATTTTTTAGACTCATTAAAAAGAACATATAAACCCATTACGACCTTTGAGAAATTATANTGTACCGTCTGGGGAAAAAGAGGGGGGGCGAGGTCCCTTTGGCGCCCCCTCCCTCCTGGATCCGCTCCTGGATGTTTGTGATTGTGAGAGTCAAGTCTCTGTCACTTATTTAACGTGCATGCAGCTTTGCTATTGAACTGTAAAGTTGCGCGATTAAATCAATTTAAAAGGTGTCGCGGTTCCGTAGTACATGTTTTTATGGCTGCGGTGGTTTAAGGCCCGTTTAATGAAATAAAGAATATTATTCATGGACACCTCTGTCGAGTGACTTGAGTACTGGCATCCAGTTGCGCACCATGGCGGCCTTCGGGCCTGAGCTCTAGTTAATTTTTGGGGGAAAGAATCTTCAGCTTTCGGTGGTGCCTAGTCCTTGACGTGTCTTCTCCCGCAACCCTACCGTGCCCTCAGAGGAGGTGAGCGAGGCGAGAGAGCCTGCTCTCGCATCTCTTAGCACGCCAAATAACTGGTGGCCAACAAGTCGCGTCTTTCGGCTGCTTGAATTCTTTCAATACTTGACCTTTTACTCAAGCTCAGTTGACCTCACGGTCACCTCCGCGACATTCAACACTGCAAGTTACTTAGAGGCGAATACAACTATTCTGTAGCCTTCTCTGCTCATACTGTCCGACAACAGCGCTGCATCATCATGCTTCATTGAACTATCAAGATCCTTTGAAATATTCAAAGTGTTGAAATTATATTTGGACAGTCAACCTGTTTTCAGTTCAAATAGTATAATTGTGTACAAAATATCCGTAAAAATATCAACTCCCTAATGATATCGAAAGAAAGCGTACGCTGATCGTAAGCTTGGTATTATCAAGCGAGAACTTGCGCCTAACGTATTTTCGAAGCACTCTGGGCGATAGCCAATCAGAGGGCCGGGATTTGTAAACATTGCAGATGCTAGTCACGTGAGAACGGAGGCGGAACGACAGCGGCAGACTTTTACGATTACGAAATTAGGGCTTTAATTAATTTGATACGTCGGATCTGAGAAACATGGCTCTGTTTTTTACTAAACCTTTTTTCCATTTTAACTCCTAATAAATAATGGCACTTGATTGCCCCTACAGAATTAGCATATGAATACCCATCAATTTATGACTTGAAAAATAAATTTTATATGCCTCTGCAAGAAATTTATAATTTTTTAGTACACTAATCAAATGCCGTTTTTTCTCTCTTGAAATATTCATAAATTATGAAGTTCTCATGAGAGTAAAGGAAATCACAATAGCAAATAAATTGTAGTCATCGCAGTTAACACTTCATAATTATCATATACGTTCAACACAAATTTAAGTAGAAAACATGGTTATCACATGAAACTCGGCCAGCAGCTCGTGTACTTGCTTGCTTACTTGGATTTACTTGGAGATGTTCCGGCCGTCACGCCAAGGCCACACTGGGGTGCCACCGCTTTGTTTGCATGGTGTGCCCTCGCAGATCCGCTAACTGTTGAAAGGCCGTTTCTTTCTACCGTTTGATGATAGTGAGGCAGGGGAGGCCTATCGGGGATAGTTTGTAGGAACAGTTCAGCTTCGTCTTGAAGACGTCCAGTGAACCATCGAACTCTCTGATCTTCAGGCAGAGCGGTGAATAGTCTGGGTCCCATCACAGAGAAGGACTGTTCAT
>VOMN01140641.1:0-11021 GCA_014899125.1 Orchestia grillus
CGCAACACACCCTGGCTCGTAACAGCTCGTAACAGCTCGCAACACACGCTGGCTCATAACAGCTCGCAACACATCCTGGCTCGTAACAGCTCGTAGCAGCTCGCAATATACCCTGGCTCGTAACAGTTTGTAGCAGCTTGCAACACACGCTGGCTCGTCCTCTAGCACGCAACCTCAGTGCCCGAAATGCAGCCCGAGGTACCGGTTTCCAAGAAGGACAATGCTGACGTGAGTTTTCCTTCACAATGCAGGAGTTCAGCAGCCAGAATCAGGCGTATTGGCCGGCTTCTCTGCACGGAGACCTACAAGAAGTGAAGCTATGTCGATAAAGAGTATTATAGAGTCATCGTTCTATTTTTACAAGAAATTGGGTGCTGCTCAAAATATTTTAAATACAATATTTTTAATCGAGTTAGGCATCAAAGCAAAGCCATATCAAGTTGATGGCACCATAATTACCTGAATATTTTGCTGAAAATCGTTGAATGAGATTTAGAAAGTCTGTATTAACGAAAACATGTTCTTTATCATAATTCGATTATTTACAGCTACGTCATTTAGGCTCGTTGAAATTTCTTCGGTTACTTTTGATACCAATCACATGGAAAATTCATTCATACTCAACTATGTTGTCTATACTTTTCAAAAAGGATGCACATCTTTTATACATTACATAACGTAAACACTCTCGGAAAACTCCCATTCTTAGAGCAGAATTCACAAAAGTTAGCTGCAGCGCAGCACCGCAATTCATGAGTGCTTAATATTCACGTACAATTTTTTTAGATCATCATCAGCAGTCGTCCAGGAAATTCCGCCATATCTCACGAATTCTCGGTCTCAAATAGTACCAGATTTTATCATTGACCTGAGACTAACATTTCCTATTCGTAAATTAGGGCCCTTTGCTGTACTTCCTCTCGTTCTTACATAGAAGATCCTCTTCAAATATGATGCAAACGTACTAAATGAATTCAAAAACGTCTCATAAGAAAACTTTCTAAGTACTCAAAATAACCTTCGTGCAACAGTTGTTTGACCTTGTAAAACCAAGGGGCTTGAGAAGAAGAATTTAATACACAGAATCCCTGCAGTTTTCAAGACAGTGGGTATAAATAATAATACATTCAGAGCGAAGAAAAGACAATCGAGCCCAACGGATTTGAAACAGCGTCTCTCTGTCGATCGATTTGCTGATATAATAGATCAAAAGATCACCATTCGTTGATCGCTTTTTTATCGACCTGGAATATTTAATCTTTTTCCTGATCTGTGGAGTAATTATCACGAAGTGAGTGAGGCTCCATACACGAACTCGCGGTTGTGAGTGTCGTGCCGTACCGTGTCTTACAACGAATACCAGCTCTCGGAGCTCATAAACCTCTCGACACCATTCCACAAACTGAAAATATCCTCTCGGTTATCTACATTGGCGACTTCTTCCGAGCCTTCGTAATAACTATATTAAACTGGCGGAGAGACTGCAGCACCTAAGAGCTTGAGACAAGCAAACTATCCCATTCTTTGGGGCTAAGCAAACGGACATGATGGGGTGCGCTGTTAACAGTACTAAGCGACTGCTCGACACGACCAACTTTCGCTCCGGCTCCGACTTTATGACGCGCGGAATTGGATGTGCGGCCTTAGCAAGATTCTGCTTGTCCAACCAGCGTGGCAGTGAATTCTGAACTGCCTTACAAGCGCAGATGAAGCCAAGTTTCCATAGAAAGTGCTGCTTTTGGTCCTCCACCAGCAGTAACTTGGTTTATTTAGCGAAAAGTTGGCGTGCTACGTAAGCTTGAGCACGGTGCTGAGCCGTGTTCCTTGTTGTGTTCAACTACTAACCTTTGATTTGAGTGAGCATCCCTCCAGTTCAAATGATATCAGTTCCCGGTGTCATGAGAATTTAGTGTAGCTTTTAATCGACGTACTTTAACCTTCTCAAAAATTCTAGATATGCTGGTCATTGAAAATGTACATATTTCAAGGCTCATTTTCGAATATGAGGACCTGAGTTCTCTAAAGTCATGAATTTTCAACTTTGTGACCGGTTTGAAAACCCTGTTACCAGTCTCAAGTTGAGGCTCTCCATGCAAAGGTACATTAAGATTATTGTAAATTCTGGGCGAACTCTCATAACCGTGTGTACAGATCTTATTCACGTTTTAAGCTCAACCTTTGATACCTTTGATACCTTTGAGATGTTTGGGCCTTCACGCCCGGGCCACACTGCCGCCGGTCAAGAGAAAAAATATTGTACGCATAATTACGGTTATGAAGAATAGTCTTGCAAAACGAGTTTCATAAAATTTCCAGAACAGAGCAGACCCTGCAAGTAATGAAAATTTTTTCTTAAGCGATACTTGACTTGAAAACAATTGTGATCTAAATGGACGGAAGCCTACATAAATTAATGGTCTTTCTTCCTTATTTATGCGTTAAATGAGATTCCGAGTAAACAATGTCCTCCCGCATGAGTGAAGTATTTTTGGTCTACCTTATCTACATACATTCAGCCAGAGGGATACCTACAACGATTGGCAAAATGCCAAATTCCTATCGGGAGAAGCTGCACCTGGATCACTGGAGGCAAGGAATGCTAGCGTGGCATCGCTGTGCCAGGCTGCTCAAAAATATAGATTGTGTAGCGACACATTCTGCGCTCGCATTGATTTTTACAAACGCGATGACGATGTTCCTGGATTGCTCAGAGTGTAGGTGTGTGTGAGGACTTTACTCATTCTATCAAAAGTGTGTCTGCAGACATTACCCATTATAACAACAAAGAGAGTGTGTGTGTGTGTGCGGACATTACCCATGATAACAAGGAAGTAGTTGCTTATAAAAAGGAAATGATTCTACAGCTTAATCCTTCACTGTCTCACGTACCGAATTAGGTATACTCAAATGTAATAATTTTTACATTTGCTATGTCTCAATTTGAACCGAAACACAGCCTTCCAACAGGAAATATAGCCTCGCTGTTTGTGTTTGTTTTTTACCCACCGTATCATTAAAGTGCCTTCGAGAGAAAATACGTTATGTATAATATAAAAAAATGTGAATTCTCCGGGACAAAATTTCGGCTTTAAAAGGTTAAGTAGCCTCCTCACTCGCTCCGCTTACGAGGGTTTGTGATGCAATGTAGGATTGAGGTCGCTGGTCCCACGTACTGTCTCTTGTAACGCGCCGTTAGAGGAGAAATTCTTCCCTGCGTGCTTGCGTTCAACTAACTCCTGAAATTCCAAATTTCAGCAGAAATTAGCAAAAGCCAACCACATCAGGACTTCAGAAACACAGATATTATAATTTTTGATGAACTGCGTGAATGATATGTGGAAGGGTGTAGGATTCAGAACCTTGATTTTATCATTGGCAATCTTTGTTTTTCACCATATATACTTAACAGCATGGGCGACGTAAACTTGTGCTTAGAAATCTAAGCGACAGATGCAGTTTGTGCGCAAATATTCCAGCCCAGAAAATAGATCATAACAAAACTTTGTCTAGAAAATACGGACTTGGGTGCGTGCACTCTCATTTCAATTAGGCTGCTCTGACGACGTGATTTCTCAATGTGGTTGACGTACTAGTTCTTGTCCAGGAGTTTCCACTCATAAACATTAATGTCACATCAAACAGGAACACGAGTGGAGTGCATGGTGTGTGATGTGCAGAACTCGATGCGATCAATGTAAGTGTGCCGAGTAATTCAACAGGATTTTACTGTGCTTTTGAGACCTTCTTCGAAGTGAGTTCAGACACGAATCACCGCCATGACCATTGTCGACATGACCTTCACGATAGGCGTCGCATGCTCATACTTACGACGTCCATGTGGCTTCTAGAACGTCGATGTTTTATCGGACTGGTAAAAGTGATCTCAAGGCTCAATGAGATCGCACAGGAATCCCAGGAATTTGGTGGAAGTTTCTCTTCATTTTTTCGATGTCCGTAGCCTGCAAATTTATAACACGCGGTTCATAAGTACAAGATGTACGGTTAATGGATGAAAGACGTACTGTAAATAAATGAAAGATGTGCACTTTTTAAACAAAATACATACAGTTATTAAAATGAAAGACGTGCAGTTGGTAAATGAGAGACATGCAGTTAATAAATGCAATACGTGCGATTGATGAACGCAATGTGTGTGCAATTGTTAAATTTAATACGTGCACTTGATGAATACAATACGTGAATTAGATAAACGCATTACGTGCATTTGAAGAGATCTTACTGACAAGCTCGATTCTCGGTACGCATCTAAAATCAGTCAAATCAGTCGCTGCAGTCAAACGGAATACGTAAACGCAATAAACCTGACTGCAATAAATCACTTAATCGTGATCGTGGTTCCCTCAGTGATATGATTTAAATTTTTTGAGTTGTAATGAAATTCTAGACAATAGCCCATCTATAGCTGTAAAATCGAGGTATTTTAAACTATGCCTCTAAATGTTTCCGTCTGTTACTTATGGTACGTCGGTGGCGAGTTTATGTATACCATGTCTATGATCCCCTAAAGATCATTTTATATTATCTGTAGTTTGACGTGATTGTTATGGTCTCCAGACCACGGTGCTAAGTCTACAAGAAGATCGTGAGACTACGACAATTTCTTCCTCCTGATAGTATTTCATGCATTATTTTCTTGATGTTAGTATTTCAAGACTGGAGAATAACTTATCCACACTACTATTTTTTTCTCAGAATAGTTACTATGTTTCTGCAATTCCTGTGACGAGTGTTTTCCGCGATTGCTTTCGACTGTAGTAAGGGCTTGGAAGAATTTATTTTTACACATGATACGTACGTTCTTATTACTTCGTGCGTTAAATATTTAAACTTATACGATGAGCTGGAGCCCTGCGGGAGACCCCGTTGCAAGGTAACGCGGAGTTGGCGCTGCAAGGGTCCCAGAGGGGGGCTCTCACCAGCCGTGTACTCAACACACGCGGCGTGGGGGGTGGTGGGCCGACCCACCAGGTCTACCCACTCACCGCTGCACCGACTGCTGGGGCCGTGCCTTCTCCTGCCTCTCACCAGGCGTACAATTGAGTCTGGAGCGTTTCTTGCACCACAGCGCAACTTTCTTCTGCGAGGTTTTTGGCACTACGGAAATGTTTTGAGCGCTGCAGTGCTGGAATGAGTTTTTGCGAGAGCGTACGAGGTACGTTTTTACAAAAGTATATGTGCTTCTAAATTAGCAGTGCTCAGTGATGCGTGTGGGTCTAAGGAATTGGGACATCCGTTATGCATGTATAAAATGGACTACATACTAATCGTAACAATGATGCAACAAAGGGATATTGGTGCCACCATCAGGAAAAATCAAGCATGACAAGCAAGCAAGTAGAAACCGGGACAAAAATGAAAGTAGAATTTTTGATTTCATAGCAAGAAATTTTGAATGCAAATCCAGGAATATAACGTCACCCGTATATGAAGCGCTGGTCTCACCACATCTAGAATATGCAGTGCAACTATTGCCCCCGATTCTAAGGTGAGATATCAACAAGATGGAAAGAATCTAGCGAAGAACTGCAAAAAGAGTCAAGAACTCAGGGACCTCAGTTATGAAGCGCGTCATCAGCAGCTTGAATTCATCTTGCTTGAGCAATGAAGACTGGAGATCAACTAATAAAAACCTAAAAATATCTTAATAGCCTCAATGATGCTAGCCTAGAAGGGCTCCTCGAAAGAGACAATAACATTCAATACAATAACGTTCGTACCATAATTAACGGCAAAAAACTAATACGAAAAACCTTCAGAACATCCCAAGCCCTGAATTTTTTCCGGTCATAATTATTAGCATTTGGAAGCATAGTCTGTGTCTAGGAACAGGGAATACTTTCACGAATCTTTTAACCAACACTGGGTTAACAATTTCTCATCGTTCTCACGACTCCATCAAGAAATGACGCTAATTCAACACTCCGTCACTGTGTTCACTGCCCGCATGATGACTGTCACCCGGGTGGTGCCTCATCCATTAGGTAAACCGAAGTATGTTTTACCTGCATACAGTAGGTAAACTAGGTAGGTTTTACCTACATACAGTAGGGAGACCGAAGTAGGTTTTACCTACTTACAGTTATGTAAAATGAAATAAATCGGACGATTCAATAATACTGTCGATGTTAATTACCCCCTGAAAATTGAAAAAGACAACCTATATCTATAAGATCCGTGCGGGTCACAAAAAGTACAATGAAAAACTTTAGTTAGAATCCAAAACACATCCCTCAGAATAACAGCTGGCCTGCTTACGGATGGTAAAGGACACGCCTCGCGTCGTGGTACCAAATTTCGTCAACAAGTGATGGTGTTGGGGTGAGTCTCTAGCGAGGATGACGTGATGCCTCCGTATTTTTTCAAAGAGGGCGTCAGGTTCAATTCTGATGGCTACGCGGAGTTGCTATGCGCTGCAGCCCCAACAACATGGGCTGCCGATGGTAGACCACGTGTACGGCGACAAAGCTCGGCTTCCTGGCACTCCTCGGTGAAAAGTTAAAAATGGTTATCGGAAAAATTGAACCACTTCACCAGTCTCAATTTTTAGCATGAAAACATACACGTGGTGCAGTTGAGAAAAATTTCAATAGCTGTGTCAGTAATACAAAAGCCCCTCTGATCGACAGGATTAGGGCAGTTTTGGAGACCCTCCCTCCGGGAAGCCGTAGAATTATCTTGCTCAAGGTTCCGGAGCCGGATCGAGGCTGTGGTCGGAGCTAGTGATGGTTTTTCTAGCAAAATTTGTTGTCGCTATTGAAATATTTATGCAGGCAAAGTTTCTTTTCGTTAGACAGCGCTTTTTAATTTTTTGCCAGAAACTGTCTAATTTATTCCCCTTTGCAATACGTTATTAAGTAATGGCTGGTACCATCATGAAGTATAGAATTCAAATGCTAATATGATTTTCTCATGCAAATGATATATTTGAGTAAATCCTTGCATACGCAGCTCTGTACCGAATTTCGCGTAATTTAAACGTTGTGTCGTCTAGGTTTTGTCTGATGGCATTTTTTCTAGCGGTGTTTCTGTGAGTTTGTATAAGTTAAATTATTTCGATGCATCATTGTTCAGTTATCTGACGGCTTTTGTTCGAGGATAGACACCCGTAAACTGTGGAGTTGTGAGGAAAAACATATGTATTGTATTCGGCTCAAACAATCTTTATTTCAAAACTGAAAGATCCTAGTAAGTTTCCAGTTTATCTGCGATATTTTTTATCATGTTCTATCAGAAGAAAATCTTATGAATCCCACTTTCAACAGCTCATCCTGTCTGTGCTCATCTTTTGCGTGAATAAGCTTGAGTTTATCATCATTTGATTATTTATAAGCATAAGCACATATATATATATATATATATATATATTACAGGAAACAGGTGCACGACTATATAGACGATGAGTTTATTTTACAACTTCAAAAACACGAGCACTTTACGTGCCCGTGTTTCTATTGAAGACTCCCTATGTAAACTGATCAGTTAACCAGAATTTCGGTCATAGCCTATAGCTAGACATGGTGTTCGGCTGCATCGCAAAGTGTGATGTGCAGGAATTGAGGATTTTTTCATTCGGTTTAGCAATTCTGGAGGGTCCACATGTTCGCAGCAATCATTGCATCTCACTAACTTCGCACACATTCCCCCAGCCAAACAATAATACTCCCTCTTTAAAAGTTCATGTAGGGTTTTGTAAGTGCGCTCTACAAAGCGCATTGTATCATAATTTCATTGTTGTGCCGGGCCACACAATCGAGGCAGTTTTTACAGCGCTCGGGCGACCCACTTTTGCCGTACAGGTCTCATTGTCGCCCAATTCAATTTGTTTAGAGTGCCATTGTAGCGAACAAGTTTTACGCAGCAAATGAACCGGCAATGAAAAGTAAGCAAAACTGGAACATGAAAATATTTCCGTTGGACAAAAAACGCAGCCTCAAAAAAGGCTACACAAACCAGGGAGGAACTCGAGAAATTCAAAACAGTATTTGTGGGTTGGTGGATCAAAGGAAGAATTTTAGGTTAATTTTCTACTAAATAAGGATTTGCACAAGGCATAGCGCTTAAATAATTTCTTTAGCCGCATGGCAGCCATTCGTTAGGTGTCTCAGATGTTCGTGGAAGCGATTGTTTTGAAAAGCTCGTGAATATGGAAGGATTATTTATAGAATATCGTATTTGATGAAGGATGTGTTTTCCACGATCTGAATTGATGCTCGCCCCCAAATCTTTGTTTTCTTAGACAGAGGCCTTGATGGAAATGTGCGTTTGTCGCAACGGTGTTGTGAGCGCGACTTGGAGATTCTTTATTCATTGTTACTTCACTGCCTTTAGTTCAAAGGTGTTTGTCCCAGTCGACTGAGTGGTCTGAAAAGATCGTTCTTTAAACAGCTTGAATTAATTTGCGAAAGGGCGCTAAACCCTTGTTCAGAACCAGCGGCATCAGATTTCAAAATATATTCACCTCTTTGTGATCATTAAAGTTTCTAAAAAAAATGACTACGAAAGTAGTTGAACCTTTTGTTGACGGTTTCAAACTTCGTTTTGAACACTAAATCTCCCTGGGTACAGCTTACATCGTTGTTTTCACGGCATTCGTGGACGTGAATGTCCCTGAAGATGAGTCAATTTGAAGAAAAGTTAGGTGAGTCAAGAACTCGACCTTTACAAACGCTTTTGCTTCAGAGAAAATAATGAAAGAATACATGACCTAAAATAGGCTATCCTCCCACATATATGACGATCGCGCTAACGAGCGTCAAAACGTAAACAACGAGTATGGGAGACTAAATGTTCGGGAACAACGCCTCTCCATTGTCAAGAAAACAGGTGAAGAACTGAATTATAGTCGCGATGTAGAATAAACTAACAATTACGAATATTAGTGGTCAAATATTAAATTAAAGACTTTAGTCTTTAGTACTGAAACAGTGTAGTCACGAGCAAAAACTTCTTCTGACTGCCTCCGGACGTAAATATATTCTTCCGTGACCAGCCCGAGTGGCCTGGCTCCTGACCCAAATCCTGTGACCGCTTGTGTAAGAATTTGGGCATCGCTCGCTGCTCGTGTGGTTGTGGCGTCGCTGTTGATGAGCATCATTGTGAAAAAGTTTCACTACGGTTGTGTTTTCAAGCGCTGATTAGCTCAGCTATTGCATAAGAGGCTGTAGTGTTATCGCTGCTGGACATAATATGCTTTAGGTTACTTTTTACGCCAAACTCTTCGGTGACGATTTATTTCGTAAATTCTGCCATTGTCCAAGCGTATGCAGCAGCTCTTAAAACTCTAAATTGTTCACCGGGTTTTGGGGCCTTAAATTCAGTCTAGACAAGTCTTGCCAGTTTCTTTTTGATTTGTGAGGTATCACAATTAGCTTAATTTTGCTTTTACATAAAAACAAGAGTCGATCCAAATTAAATGAGCCAAATTTACTAACTCTAATGAAAAATGTATTGCTACAAAATTTTAATACTCTTCTCTAACTACTTGTGAGAGTAGAGTATAGCTTTACATTTGCTACAAATTTCTTTGATGTATATGAAAACTTACCGGAATAAGATAATTGTTTATTTCCTTAGTGTAACCTGAGGTGCTGCATATTTTCACCAGCTTAACTTAGTAGTGACATAAAAAATTCTTTTCGTTTGTATGTTCCCGTAAAGGTTTAAAATACCACTGCGACAGTATGCGTAAAAATATATGTATGTTGCCCATGTAATTAAGAATTACACATAAAATGAGCACTTGTTTGCTAACTAACAACTGTAAAAACAACTAGTGGCAACATGCACCAGCTGAGAGGGTCGCAGCAGCAGACTGAAGGCAGCTTGGCCGCTCATTCAAGGGACTTCCGATGACGAGGAAGCGGTCGACTCGAAATGTATGGGCGTATGATTTTTATGTCGTAAGGCACATTTATTTTGCTATTCTTATGCCAATGCAGTGGCCAAAAGGAAGAAATTATCTAGGTGAGTCTTGCATTTTGTCGCCCCCAAATTCTGTATCGGACTCATTTCTGGTGATGTTTGGAATACTGAAATTTCCAACATATCTTCACTTCAACACGATAGTCCTGCATCACAGCTAGGGTTTGAAAAGTTTTTCAAGCTCAGGCCACGGGTATTTACCTCGAATTTTGAAGCAAAGAACACAAGCTTAGTTAGGGACCATGATTCAACGCTTCCTGTCGACAAACTTGAACACGTGTTCTAAAAATCAAAAAAAAATTCTATTAAAAACAGTTTGATGAACTTGTACACATGTGCTAGCCACTAAAATTAATTTCCCCTCATTCATTCATGTACATAAATCACAAAATATTAGCATTACATCAAAATCAAAACTCTCCCCTTGGATTTTTCGTTACGCGATATTCGGCTCAGAATTCAGCCAGATGTTTCCAGTTGCAGGATAATATTTTGCATAGCTTATGAACTCTGCACAAGAAGTCTTTTTATGTGTGTTTTCTGGCTACTATATCTAGTGTCATTAGCAGACTGAAATTAAAGTTTATTCATATATCTCAAAATCATCTTGAAGTATTCTGATTTTCTGAGAGAAAATTCTTATAGCCCAAATGCATGAAAGGTAATAACATATTGAAAAAATATTCATCTCCAAGAGTCAAAGAGGATTACAGTCGGAGACAATGTATATGCGGCGGCTTTTTTACACACTCATGTGTTCTAGAAACACCGACTCACAAATATGTGTCATAAATATCTTATGACATTCTTTTCTGATTGACGTGGCAGCTGAGTGCGACGCTTATGAGCGTGTCAACCGTAGTAGGCTTTTGTAGGCCTACAGCACTGCCTGCCAACGGTCAACTTACTCCGGCTACCCATTAATTCTACAAATGGACTACGAAAAAACAGCAACGCAACTTTTAATGCTTCGCTACCCAATGCTATCTAATTAAACATAACATATCCTCGCTGGTTTCACACGTCAACTTGGCGTTGGTTATACAGGGTGTCCCAGAAAAAAGGAAACCCATTTTCAA
>VOMN01140653.1:0-19234 GCA_014899125.1 Orchestia grillus
GAAAGGACTACGGAGAAAAATAAAAACGAAAAGGTGATCAAACGAATGGTGGACATGAAATGGATGCAGGGAAAAAACGGAGTGGTAAATTGACAAAAAATTAACTTAGGATAAAGAAAGAAAAAAGGCTTAGATGCAATTAAGTTTTCGTCAGTTCTTAACTTCGTAACCGTCTTCATACTTAGTCATTCTTTACCCCATTCGGAAAATGAAAGAAGCACAATAGACGTCCTGTGATGCACAACTGAGCTAGGATATAAGGTGGAAAGACAAACCGTGACCTCGGAATATTTTCATACAAGATATCATTAAAAAACAACGGAAAGACAGCAATACGAGCAAATTTAAACGTGTATTCACAAACTAATTGCAGGGAAACAGCGGATTAGAGCCGAGCAGATCACGCAGAGGAGAACTTCGCATGTGCGGTGGCAATTTTAATTGTGTGCTGCGGGCTCACACGCCAATTGTGTGCTGTGGGCCCACACGCCAATTGTGTGCTGCGGGCCCACACGCCAATTGTGTGCTGTTGGCCCACACGCCAATTGTGTGCTGCGGGCCCACATAACTGGAAGGCTGCAAGCATTTTTAAATGCACGGAAATCCAGGACAAACGCAAATAATTTTCCGTAGAGACGCGTGTTCAAATACTAATTAAAACGTTGGCCGCGATGTGCGCCGTATTGGTACACGTAATCATCTAACCTAACCTAACGTAACGAAAACACTAACATACATGAATACAAATTTTAGGTTTTCGTAAAAATTTGCGTTCATAACTCGAATAAGCTAATTTAGATTAGAAGGAAAATGAATTGGATAACCAAATTAGTGAAAACAAAGTCCTTCATTTTTACCTTTACTACGGATACCTTTGTCGACATGAAATTTTACCTGTATGGAGAAATCGCGGCCAACGTATTAACTCTTTACCGATATTCACGCCGGAGTTCAGGGAGAGCTACCTCTGATACTTAAACACTAAAGCGTAAGATCACCTGATTCTATTATATGTTTGAAAAATATTCGACCTACTTGGTTGAACTATTCGATATTTTGTTCACAAAAGAAACGTGAAAATGAACCGTGTCACATACGTAGATGTAATACTTGAATCTCGTAGATCCAGATTCGCGAAATAAATTGGGGCATCACTGAATTATAAATTATTTCAGTTGGCTTAAACCTCTTTATCTTGAATTAGTGTTCCGGGTCTTCAGATGACAGTTTAATTAAAATGCATGCAACAAGGTTGCGATAAATAGAACTCCAATTAAAATTATCTTATATTGATTATCCCAAACAAAAAAACTCAGGCTCCCAGTTGTTGGTTACGCAATTTCGACAAATTCAAAAAGTTTCAGTCGTGGAATGGCTAGTTAGAGCTATAAAATTTCAGTGATCTCAGAAATTGTCCGGTGATGTAAATCCTCGTGCATTCAACTCTCAGCTGTAGGCTTGGCTAGAGCAGAGCAGCAAAATTCAGACTTGACAAAAATCCCAAACTTCGTCAGCCGACCGTCAACACAACCCTGGCCCCATCCAACCGTCGCACTTCAACTCGACGGAAAAGAACCTTTATTAATTCCAACACGTTTTACCGTTGGGTTTTCAATGCCTTACAACTACTGGCGTGGTGAGGGATGTGAGGAATGTGTGGTTTAAACTTCCTTTTCCAAGGGAAGTACTCCCTGCTTACGTGAAAATGCCTTCGACTGAGCCGAGATTTGAACCAGGGTCTTCTCGGTTACGAGGCCAGCACGCTAGCAGTACGCCATGGAGCCCACTCACACCAAAAGTCATCAGGAGATCTACCAAACCTCAGGAGGCTCTTGGGTAGTGAGATGACAGTCGCCAAATTGAAGCAACTACTTGGTGTGACACACTGTATTTGCTGGGGGGTCGCGTTGCGTGGGAACAATAAAAAAATACAACGATGTTCACACTCCGCGTCGATCACGCGTTTCAAGAATAAATTGCTATAGCCAGTTTAACGCATCCTGTCCATGTAAATGGCAACCAAAGCCAGGAAAGTAGAGAGAAAAGACCATTTAGTATGGATTGCGGACAACGGGGAATCTATGCACAAGATGTGTTCCCAAACAGGATCCCTTCGTATAGAAACAGCAAGGAATGAATAAAGAGTAGGAAAAGATGAAGAAGATATAGCAAAGATGATGAGATAATTGAAATAAGCATAGTATACACGAAACGGAATATATACTGTAAATCCCAAAGGTCTATCTACAACTGAGGTAACCTAACAGTGCCCCTCTGGGGACACCAGTCCCCATAGGATACGACAAACAAACTTATACCGAACATGACCTTATTGCCTGTCCTAGGCTATCTGGGGGTAACGAGTAGAAACATATTCTACAAAACGTTACGCTGTTTGTCTATTTTTTAATGGACGAGAGTATAGAAATTTCGCTTGAATACAAGACTTCCTCGGATGAAAAACTGCCATGAATGGTAGAATAACGCGGTCGAGAGCTATAATATCGATTTATTCATTTAAACGCATATTTATGCTTACATAAACATACATATACTGTACATATGAAGTAACATTTTATTTATGCACAATTTAGAGAGCTAACTAAGTGTACAACATCAGTGAGGATTTCAAGGTACAAATAACGTGGACAATGGCAAAAATAAGCTGCATTTTGAGGGGCCTGACTATCGGGAATATTGTCGTTCCCAGGCACAGGTACAACGTGTGCCGCGTGGGAACAATCACAATCTCAACAGAGAGTAAAAGAAGAAGGCACTTAAGCATCGCAGCCTTGGAGGAGAAGCCGGAAGGTTCCGTTCAGTTACTTCCTCTGGCTGCTATAACTGCTGCTGTGAAGTCAAATTACCAATAATACAAGCACGAATCTTGAGCCATTAAAATACCTCCACGGGCTAAGATGTATGTCCCCCCTGCAATTAGAAGCACAGCATTGAAGTGTAGGTCGGTATGTATGAGGCAGTAGTTATGAGGTAGGTATGTATGAGGCAGTAGTTATGAGGTAGGTATGTATGAGGCAGTAGTACATGCAAAGCGTCATGATTTACCTATTCTACAAGCATCCGAAATAGCAGGAGAACCTCGTTATCAATGAATCGTACTTTTCTCGAAAAGAAAGTCCGAAGATAAATGAATACACAAAAACGGAAGCAACATTTCCTACTATAGACGCAAACAATCGTCACAAGATTTCGACGAAAGATGACTGCAATTGGAATCAAAGGCATAAAAATAAGGATATTTGACAGTACACTATCTTCGACACGCGTTAAATTACACTTCATTTTACAGCGGAGCTTTGCTCGCCTCCCGCAATGAAGCTCGCGCGCTGCCATGAGTCACACGCACTCACAGCTCACTCATTCCATCGAGTGAGTACTCACTGCAGTTTCGAAACAAGGATAGTTTGATAAGAGAGCTGCTGTACGCGTTATCAATAACAAACTCTAAGAAAAATCCACTTTATTAAGCCTGTCGGCGGGACTGATGACACCAGCCTTATTCGGTTATAATCCAAGGATACCAAACTCATTTACACGTTCTCAACGTACAGAAACCACACAACCGAAATTTTCATTAGCTGCTATAGATCACGAGTTTCTCACAATATAGAACAATTTATTGATCATCATTTAGTCGTAATACTACAGGATCATTTCGTTCCATCGTGCTCAAGACCACCAAGGCTTTGCGGTGCTGAGGTTCAAGGTTTCTTTCATATAACGCACGACTGCTGTAGCATTGATCGCTCCCTGGCAGCGTCACTTCAGCATGTCGGTCTGACCTTGAGTGTGAACAAATCCCGGTTTCACTATGATTATTGTTCTAATATATAGTAGGATACGCAGATACGTGACTGCACTTAGATTATTGTATCAATACCCAGTAGTTTACACAGGTACACAACTGCAGTAAGATTTCATATCTTCTAATGGTATGAAAATTCCACCCACGCGTACGATGGTGTCGAGTTACATAGGAGATTATTATTTGTTAGGTTAAAGGTTTCCACCCACATGGAATGTGATCCAAAGAGAGCGAAAAGAAGGGAAGTTATGTAGTCTCTAGGGAGATAATACGGTTAGGTGATCTCAGTAACGGTTGCAGATAGAGCTAAAAATCATCCACGCTCTATCATCGCTACTTTTGAAAATCGCTCTAACAAATCGTAATGAAATTGGTGCTTTTCAGGATTGAAGAATCTTATCGAGCAAATCTCTATAAGATCAACCAAAATTAAAATGCACCTCAAAGTAAGTTACTCCAGTTTGTTCACATTCTATCAGAACGACCGAGAACCAAAATTACGTCACACTCAAATCTTATTTCGTTTCAGTTTTAATCTCACATCCTGCAATTGCTAGTTCCAGGTGCAGGTAAGAAAATAAGCTTGCGAAGGAACTTAAAAAAATAACGTCGGTATCACAAGGCAAGACAATGAACAGGTGTTAAAAGACAAAAGCGTACAGCGTTGCACACGCCCGTATTAAAAGCAACTGGTGTACGGTGGGTGCACCTTAGAGTATCTTCATGTCGGAAAGTCAGGTCACATATTTCTCTGAGCCTTCAGGCATAGGCAACGGTTTAGATTTCGTTGCTAAGCAACCAAAGTCTGTCGCGCATATTAACAAATTAAGAAAACATTATGCGTCAATTGTCAAAAAAGACACCAAGGTACATCACTTGCAGGTTTCTACAACCCTATGCTTGCACATAAAAGTAATACAACATTTTTGCTTGGGGGTGTGCTTAGCTCGCGGGGGAACCGCAAAGGGTAACCTATCATTCCTCAAATCCAGTTTTAAGAGATAAGGAACTCATTGAAAATTGAAAAAAAATAGAAAATAAAACAAAGGTGTGACATCAGCCAGTCTGGTCTAATATTTCAACAGCTGGTCAAGTATTTAGATCATAAATTTCGGCTTCAATCCACATATCGAGTGCTGCAAAGAACCAATTTCATTGGTGAGTAAAAACAGAAGTGACAACGCGTTACGTGAGTCTGGACACCTGAAAAGCGACACGGCATCAAAACGTATTGGCTTGTTTGACATTGAATTCCATATATGGGGCATTGAATTCCATATATGGGGCATGGGAACACTTCCCCACCTGAAGGCATTGTGGGGTCCCGCACCATCTTGCCAAGGGTCCCACGACCAAAGTTTCGACCTTCACCAGCAAGCGAAGGCGGCGCTGTAACTCCTAAACAATGGTGCTTCGAGGAGCCGCAAATAAATAGTTCGTACAGTGCATTGAGAGACCTCCACTGGAGACCCGATTACTTGCTGCAACGATGGTGCACGCGGCTGCTCAAAATTCACGGTTCATCTAATACAAACATTTAAAGTGTAATATCGAAATTTAATTTTAAGTTTTGACTCCGGGATGGAAGAGAAAATCCCAACATTTTCGTGGCATATTTTTGAGCGGACACGCCCCTCTTGGTACGGACACATGATCTGGAGGCTCTCAGGGGAGAAATGTCTGGCTAGAACAACGCAAGAGAACTGATCAGATGATACGCCCAGTGTTCGAGTAGTAAGTTTACCATTGAGTGATCCATAAATTTATCAATCGAAGATGATTAACTATGAACTCTGCATCCGAATTGTAAAATGATATGTTTTCATCTACCTCCCTCGTGTCTCAAACTTCTTAACACAGTTTTAACGAAGGATATGCCAATAGAGCATGTTTTTTATCAATTAGTGCATGTACATAGGATTTGACGGCCAAATTCCGCATATTACTGGTGAGAGGCAGTTAAAAACATAAGCGAACAAACTAAAAAATTATTATTAGTTTTCTCTAACTAAATAAATTTGAGAAATGAAAGAAATGAGAAAAGTATCTAATAAAAATTTCCCTTTGAAAGCTTACGGTAAACACTCGGCCACCGTCGTGCGTTAGGAAACAAAGGTGTCAAGACACTCGGCAGCCTGCTTGGATGCGCCGGTTGAACAGGTAACTGTGTAAAGCATCGACCCAGAGTTCTCAGAAAATTAAGGAACAACTGCGCTGTGAGCACAGACTGTACACGAAACACCTCGACAACGATGCAAGGTCACGCAGTCGATCGTTAAGATCGCCCAGGCTTCTAGAACGTTACCTGGAAACGTCCAGTCTCGGCGAACCGAGCTTTTTAAAAGGAGTATGAACTTTAAGAAACTTATGAAAAAAGGCAATGCTGCGTGTTACGAAAGAAAATTTCGTGAGAGCGTGTGATGTTGCTTTGAAGTTATGAGCTCGGTTACGACAAGCAATCCGCTGAAGCAGCTGAACAAAGGAAAAGAGGACGGATTTGATCAGTGAACGAAAACGAAATACGGTTTTACTTACACCTTCGAAATTCATTCCCGTATGACTGTCACGCGAAATGAATCGCTAATAGGTGCCAAAAAGCAATACATTCGTTATTTTCTCTATCATACCAAAGGATTTTGCTTTGTGTCTCCCGTGCAGACGAAAAAAACGAATTTCAAATTTCATTTCATGTGCTGTGTGGGAGGAGCGGTGCAATACGCCTCCCCCATTGTCTCCCTCTCGCCTGAAGGAGCCATTGCAGGCAGCCCCAATGGAAATAAGACGCTGCTGCTGAAGTGCAGTTCGATCTTCCGTTGATTCACATTGTTTACAAATGTACGTATACCTATAGGATTTGGAATGATAAAAATTACATGCAAAATATTCAAGCCCAGAAATTTTGCCCGATTCTTCATGACCTAAACGATTTCCACTCGCTGAAGCAAACCAAGATCAACGTATCACACCAAGAAACCATTTTTAAGCTGCATCAATAGCACATTTTGAGCCTTCGGCTGGCATAAGTGCGTGTTCACACGGAGAGTTCACTTTCTCGAACACATCTTTGAACAGGAAACGTGTGAAGAACACAAGGCAGCATTCACACCTCCCTCCACCATCCCTGCCCCTTTCCGATGACTCACTACCCTCCTCCCTGCCCCTCACAGACATCATCCTCTCTTCTCCCAGATAAGGGGCTCTCATAATCTGTTTTCAAATGCACGCTTTAACCTTCCCTGCCTTTATTTTCTGTGAATGTTCAAGCCACTTCAAATGAACTCCTAAAATGACCATTTCTTTGCAGGTCAGTTAGATGAGAACATTTGCTTCCTTCATCAGCAGCTGAAGATCTGAACATTATTTATCATCAGGAGTCCATAGTGAATTTCTGCTCGTTTTTTTAGGAAAAATACATTCACAGAGATAACTCAAGCGTTCTGCAATTAGAAGCTCCATTCTGCCAAAAAAAAAATTGGACGAGCATTTTAGCCAGGTAACAAGCTGAAGTTTAAGTGAAACTGAATCTGCTGCTAAAAGTCACTTAATGACCCTCCATCGCTTTTAAATTATGAAAACAAAAAGTTTGAGCTGGTTTCGTACGGGCAGGACAGAAGTCCAAATGAACCGACGCCTTCAGTACCAATATTGTAATTTGACTACAATTATTTAATCTAATTTCGAACTTTTAAAATTGGCCATTAACTTCAATGTTTCACTATTTTTACGTACGTCGTAATGTTATTAACATTAGTGTGGTCGTATCTCTCAAATTTCTCGTCCTATTTCTAGACCAGAAAATACTGAGCTGCACAGGCCTTGACCTACAAATGGATAAAAAAACTCGTCTCTTCTAGACCGCATCGCTGGACGACGCCTCACGCATTACAGGCACGGCAACAATCGCAATAACTAAAATATTTTCCTAATCTAAATTAATTGTGTAGGAATGAAGCTCGTAGACAATACATTACGTTGTTATTACTCAGTCATATGAGGAAGTTCAAAACATACGTCGCTTCGCTCCCCAGAGATGAGCCGGTCGTCATTTGGTTGGCGAAGTTATCAAAAGTACTCATATTTTCTGTGTACGACAGAAAAACATTGACTTTTATGGTTTTCCTCAATTGAGGTAATCAGTGCTAACATCTACATTATTCAAATCAATTAAATTACTTTACTTTATATTAGAATTTTAACAGAACATTTACGTAATCTAGAAAATATTAAAAAACGTACTCACTGCAATAGTAATCTTCTGCATCCACAACGCAGTGGCTGCAGTTGATAGCAGTGTCTTACTTGAAAAAAATCTCAAAAAAGTCTCGCTTTGACCCAGCACTTGCAGATGGGTGTCTAAATAACTCCCCATCTTGCACTCTCCTCATTCATTCAGAGCTCAACCATGAAACCGTGCATTCCATTAACCATAAAATAGAAATTCCAGTATACTTAACTGTAACAGGGGTTAGTGAATGTACATGACCTGTAAAACTTTTGAGTATCCGTTTCTATCAGTTGAGTTCGTTTGCCTCAACTTCATGGTCACACAACAATACTGTCTTCCAACTCAACCGAAACTCCTTAGTGGTGTGATTTAACTACCCCACGTAGTGAAGACTTCGTCTCTTAATACCTTGAGACGTAAGATGGTCTGCTGCACAACAAATTAGAACTTCATTGACGTTCAGACGCCGACTTCAAAACATTGTCAAAAAAGCCTAGCGCGTATCAGAATACAACGAGAATGATAATTGTTTTACAACCGCTAGACGATAAGTCTTTCTTTCACAAGCTTCCCTGCCTCAAGGAAAACTCGTTGTCAGTGCCTCCAGCCCGTTAGATAGTTCTTTATCAGAACAGACTCCGCAATAAATATTTCATGGAACAAAAACACTGACCTCAAACAAAGAAAAGTTATAAAAAATTGATGGAAAGTCCATATCGCATTAACAAGCGGTTATTTGATCTGTAGACTGTATGTTTCGGCAAAAACATAAGAGCTGCTCTTATGTACATAATATGTAGTGATGGACTAAGAAAGCAAACTTCAGTCACCTACAAACCTGCAAATACGCGAGAAAATTAAGCTGAAATAACCAATTCCAGTTAATATATAAAGCTAGCACCCTATTATCCAGGTGCACGGCTGTAATGGATAAAGTCTACAGAATAATTAACACTAGAGGAGAGTACAGCTGCACATTGATAATTATGCCACTAACAGGAATTGAGAAGCCATGTTCTTCGTCATAGTTATTCAATAAGTTTCGATTACACTTTTCAAATCGAAGGTCATATAGTGACCTTGATAAAAGTATTAGTATAAATTTCCACGTGTCCATGATCATCGGAACTAAAATAGTGCGTAAAATTCTTAGAATTCCCTTTAAAAATAGTAATCCAGGACAGAAATGGAATCCAATGCTACAGCCAACCAAGGACTGAGCTGAGCAGCTAAGCCTACATAAAAATATGTATCTAACAGTAAGTCACCTCAGAAATGGCAGATATGAACTCATGACTTGCTCAAAAAAAAATTAAGGCCAGATTAAATAACGATCCAAAGTTTACATTAGTTTAAAAAGTAATTAAAGTAAAAGTAAAGAATACTAAAAGTAAAAGTAAAAATTAAGGTCAGATTAAATAACGACCCAAAGTTTACATAAGTTAAAAAAGTAATTATAACTGAACGGCGTTAGTAATAGATTGTACCTACAACTTGAGATAAATTAAAATAATTTAAATTGTGAAAAAATACGACGCTTTGCAAAAGAAACTCTCAGCTGTCTAACTTAGCTATATTCTATGAGGTTAGGTCATCGAAGCCAATCAATGTCAGTTCAACAGTTCAGTTCAAAATTACGCATGGACGTCGGTTTTCCAGCAGTATTTTAAAGTCAGATATAATTTAGGACTCATTTCCCGGGATCATCTCGGTAGGCTGACTTCATGTGACTCATGAAAAAAACAAAGAATCACAAAACCTCTTCGTCTAACGACCGAACTCCCTGCGAATCCCATTGGGGCTAACACTAGAAAGCAGCTGAGTCTGAATTACCCATTTCAAAATTCCATATCTCCATAACCAGCGTCAGTAAAATTGATTCTAAATAGCTTAGAATAGTTCATCCGCATTTTACTCATCAATTCAGCAAGAAAACATCAGTTATTTGAAGTAACAAGTTTTTCAGTTCCATTTTGGTCACGGAGAAGGAAAGGTTTTATTAACTCAACCGTCCTTCTGGTGTCCAGCGCGCTACCGACTCTACGGGGGGATGGGGGAGGGGGGAGAGGAGGGTGGAAGAGAGCCCCAAACCAACCTGACAGACAGACGAAATCAGCATCTCTCAAATTTCAGGATACCTCGAGGAGCGCCAAGTCCCCAAGATAAACTCAGGACGACCTCAATAGGTCGCACTTCGTAAGAACGAAGCCAAGTTAATGCAACGGACACACAAGTTCGGGGGCAGCGCAGCGTTTGTAGCGATGGTCAATGACGGCGTTTGTACCTAAGTGAAGAGGAGTCAAAATCCTCTGAGTAGAGCTCAACTTACCTCAATTGAAATCAAAACCAACGAATTGATAAGATGAAACTCCCATGAACTTACACGTATTTGACGTCTTACACGATACAAATAAACTATAAGCTTCAGGACAGAGAGTCTAAAATAACATCGCATGGGATGAGAAACACTCACCTCAAGTTTGCGACTGAACTCTTCTGCAAGTTTCTCATTTTCCTGCACGAGGAGTTCATTTCTGCTAAGCAGCGCCTTCCCCAGCTCAGCCGCCAGCACCAAAGTGCTTTCCTTCTCAGCTAAGCAGGTGTACACGTCGTCGGGGTCCGACGGCTGCTCATTAGCCGACCTGTCGGCCTGGCACTGCATTTGGTATATATAGTCCTCGAGTTCGTAAGGAGTATCGTCAATTCCAGTGGGCATCTTCGTTCGTCGGTGTGTGGACCGGTCCCCAGAACGGTCCTTTCCAGCGTCACTCCATTTATCCAACAAACCTCCAAGTTCTGGAGGACTAGAGATAGTGGTGGTCCCCAAGGCAGGAATGATTGTAAGCGTTCGAGACTTTCCTCTCGAAATTTTAGTTCCTAAACGATGAAGGTTGATTTGGTGAACTACGCGTCAATTTCCAGAGACAGGCGGTTCTGAGCTATCGATTACTGAACTGTGTGAACTTGATTGGATCAACTTGGAATAAACTTAATTCAGCTTTCACTGTTTTGATTTTCCACACAAATACTCGAGTAATTCTCCACTGTCACTTTAACTGGAGTTAAGAATCAGCAGTCGTGACTGCCTACAAGTCACCTCATTTAAATACAGATAAGACACTTGTTCTCAAATACAGATTTACCAGACACAATAGCCTGTTGATGACAAATTTAAGTTTAATTCAAGCAAAGTAGTCTAAACAGTGAAATTACGAACTAATTTGAAGCGATATACCTAAGTTTTCAATAAGATTAACTAACACCAACCTACTCAGGACGCTCGACCGAATAGCTTGAAACTAGTTATAGCTAATGATGCACCGTGAAATTACCAAACAGCTAGTTTGATGGATGAATTGCAACAGACATGACTATTTCTACATTGACACCTGGGGCTTCAATTCTGCAGACCTAACCATCATTGTGACTGCAACTTCTCGGACGATTCATCCTGATGAATCACTATAAAAACAAGGTTAGGTTCACTGCAAACAAGGCTGGGCAACTCTATCCTTCAAGGATACCTAGAAGTGAAATTATCAAAGTCTCCAAGCAGTCGAATGTACGCTGGAAACACCCTAGCAAGATCGTTGGAAGAATCAAAAGTATTCATAACAAGGCTGGAGAATCAGAAAAGAATTTGGAGCGAGCTGAAGGAAGAATCTTGACGTTCATATCATCTGGGAAATTCCGATACCTGTACGTGCGATCCCTATTGCCGACCAAACAAGCTCCAAGTTATTGAAAGCCAATTGCAGTGTTGCTCGAGAATACCAGTTAGCAACCACGATAACAGTGACAATTGCAAGTTTCAAAATGACGAACTGCGCGAGAGACACTTTGCACTCCTGACAATAGGTCGATATACGTTTTCTGGTATCACAAAGAAAGAAGTCCTCAAAGCACCGTCACAGCAGTAGGCGACCACTTCAGAAGATCCTGGAATGCGGGAGCTCTACGCACCGACACACCTCACCTCACCACGGTTACATACACACTGATCACCTGTGATCATTGAAGTTCCCAGGTACCGTGACGTCATCATCAGAGAGCTCCCTCCCCCTCATCTTACCTGCTTCCGTTCACCTGAGTCTCTCCCCTAGGCACTCCCTCTCCCCTCACACACTTCCCCCCCTTTCCCCCCTCAATCACTATTTGATCAACTGAGCCAAGTGCTAAGGGACAAAATTAGAGTTTGATTTTTACTAATTCAAAAGGCTGCCAGTACCTGCTGGCAACTGCAGATCTGAACGACGGGGCAGAGAAACTTCAGGGCAAACCCCGTGGGGAAGAAATGGTTTAAACTTTGTGCTTCGCGTCCCAGAATGGTTTTGGTTGCAAATCCTAGTAAAGGCGTCGATTTCGTACGCCTTTTCAAAGTATTGCGCCTCAGCAGTATTTCATGAAACTTATTCTCATTGATACGCCCTAAGTCATCCTTTACTATTAGCTCAATTTGGCGGAATGTTTTGATCGTGTTAGGTTGCTATGGCGCTGCTGAATTGCGTAGCTCTAACGCCCCAAACTTATCTGGTGTGAACTGAACCTAAACTAGTCTGAACTGAACCTAAACTAAAGTGAACTGAACCTAAACTAGTGCGAACTGAAACTAAACTATTGTGAACTGAAACTAAACTGGTTAAGAAATTCCGAGCACTTGAAAATTTTATAGCGTCATACACTTCTACAAAACAGAAAAAATGGTAGATTAAAAAATAGTTAAAGGGTTAAAAATGGAAAAAAAATGATTAAATGTAGATTCATTCAGAGCTTTGGAAATTAGCACCCGACGGCAACATCGTAATTTATTGACTTTCAAAGACTAGATCTTTGAATACGATTTACTAGACTCCACTTATACGTCCAGGATTGAATATTTCATAGAGGTTGAGCGAGTCACTTAGTTTATTTCATAAACATAAGGTACCAGTGACGCACATAGAAAGCTCGTACTCTTCCAACTATACACGAGTCATATCTACGTGTCTTAGTAAGCTGTCAACGTGTGAGAGAGATAAGGAGATTACTGCAGACTTGATCTCCATTGCAGCTCGCTATCAGATTACCCAAAGCTCTCTTCTTATCTATTTGATGAGACAATATTTTACGGAAATACACGAGCTAAATTATAGAGCAAAGTTATTCCTCACATTAACCGACTCAGTACAGGGAGAGTTGACCCGCCCAAGTGAAAATGGTCTATTCTGCTCCTTCATTAATTTCTGTTCGGTATTTGTGCTCAGGATAGAAGATTTTGTCCCTTGCATCCGGAATCATTGTCCGTAGATGACCGACGTAGATGATCCTAGAGGATTTTTTTGTTGCATCTTTCATGGTGCCTGCGGGTAATTGAGAGATCCACCAGCTCTTATCAAACGATGTGACTTGCCTACAGGACGGAAGCGTCGAGAACTCTCGGGTGATGTCCCGAGATGCGTTAGCAGGCCGCTCCTTTGGAAGCCAGGTCACTCTTCCGTTTCTTTCTTAAGATATAAGCGGAAATCTACATATTCACCAACAAGGGCTCTTACATTTTAAACCATGAAAGTTATGTCATATGATGATTGTATATTTACATATTATCACGTTAGTTATGCGTACATCCAAGGCTGGGGATTGTGTTCAAAACCAGCAATTATCCCAAAACCAGCAGTTATCTCCGAGAGCAGCTGTTATCCCAAGAACAGTTGTTATACTATACGCTTGCAGTGCCAGCTGAGAAAACAAAATTGTGCGAATTTTGAAGTTCAAAAAACTCTCCATTATTATCGTCTCGTAGCTGAAGGTCGCTCAGGGTGAGACTGCGGGCTTTTGTTGCATTCCAAAAATGAACTGAATTCCCTCACTTAACGCAATGTACTCATCTGCGATGTACTCACCTGTGATGTACTCACCTGTGATGTACTCACCTGTGATGTACTCATCCGCGATGTACTCACCTGTGATGTACTCACCTGCGATGTACTCAACTGAAATATGCTCACCTTCGAAGATCAACTCTGCGTTGTGCGGACTAGAAACATGGCCCCACGAATATTGCAAAACAATAACAAATTAAATTGTGCGCTGGATTCTATTTATACGAGAACTATGCATGCAATGCAACATTTAACGAGTGAACCATCGAGCTTCGTGAGCCACGGGAACGTTCTCTGCACAGAGAAGCTGTGCACCATCACATCCGGCTCGGCTTCCGTTTGTTTCACAGTTTGAGTGCGGTTCTCCCTGCTGTAAAATTGAGGCTCAGGTTTTTTTCAGAGCTTTGTTATACTTTCTGATCTTTTTGAGTAACGAAATAATCAAGGACAAAAATTACTCTGGGGGTTCATTTCAAATAAAAATTAGCTGTGTTTCCGTTGGTATAAGTGCAGTCTGATATTGCGGGGTGTTAAACGTTACTGGAGAATTACAACTCTCTTTCTCCTCCTCTTTCCATGCACGGCCCTCTGCCTCTTTTTGTTCCACTCTCTTCCTCTCTTTGTCCTTCTCCAAAGGGGAAAATCTAACGTTAACAATTATTCAACCGTGATAGACGTCCTTCGTAGTCGATCGAAAGCCGCAATGCTCCAATGCTGTTCAGCCCTTGGTTTATTTTTCACGCTAAAGAGAGGTGGCGTTTGGACAGCTGCACAAACACTCTGTGCAGCCTGGGAGGGCGTGAGTCATGTGCTCTACACTTGCGTTCCCAAGGGTCACTTGCCAGTGCAACTCTCATTTTAACCCGTGCTGTTTCCGAGCTCACAAAACATTTTTATTTTGACGTTTTCTTCCACTGATCCTTTTTGGTACTGTAAATATTATGGCCCATGCAGTTGCTGCGTTCCTTTAGACTATTATTTCGATCCAAGCTGTTGTTGAGCTCCCTGAGCGCTTTTAGGTTTTTATTTTGACCCATGCTGTTTTCAAGGTCCCTGAAATTTTCGCTTTAGCCCCCACACAGCTTACAGTCCCCTGAAACTCTCATTTCAACATGTACACATCTTACTACCACCCTGAGACTCTCATTTCAACATGTACGCAGCATACTACTACCCTGAGACTCTCATTTCAACATGTACACAGCATACTACCACCCTGAGACTCTCATTCCAATATGTACGCAGCATACTTCCACCTTTGAGCTCGAAAATAACTGCCGACTGGGAGAAGTTTGTAGCGTAACTTGGCCCCGCCAACAGACGTTTCATCACAGCTAACCGGAACCTCTACATGTAGCAGTTCTGATGAAGCTATACCATTTGAAACTCAATCGCAAATAGAATATACTCGCATGAACAAAAACAAACTAAAAATGCATAACATCATAACACATACAGCTAATCGGCAGAAAAATTGAAAATCATTCTCAAAATGAAATGAAAAATCAGGCTAACTCTAAAAGGGCCACTGTCAAGAATGACGGATATTAGAACCAACACAGTTTAGTGTGGAATTCTCGTTTAGTTCAAAACAATGAAGAATATAAACGCAAGTACATTAAATGTGTTCTCGCAAATATATCGTTCATTTGAAAAATTAGATGGTTTCACAGGGTTGATATACGAGTAAAGATCTCTACTAAATAACATACATTGATCTTTCAGGGTTAATTTCATTGAAAAATTAGATAGTTTCACAGGGTTGATATACGTGTAAAGATCTCTACTAAATAACATACATTGATCTTTCAGGGTTAATTTCAGCGATAGATATTCTCTCCTCGTCCTCCCCCCCTCCTCCTTGGTCACGCGCTTATGCCGCCTGACGGAGCAGAGAAGCCGTACAGTGCCTGCTGTCGCGGCACCTCGGCTGAAGTCTTCAGTCCGCACTTTTACTTTTGTACGGAGCGGGAAAAAATCTTCATTTCAACAGAGTTGGCATGCAGGGCATCGTGTAGGGCTTTAGCCTGCGCCGCTATGTTAAGGCTACCTCCCTTCCGGATTCATTTTAGCTTGTAAATTTATTTTATCCATTCATCCAGCAGAGTGAAATTACGAAAGTTTTGATTTCAGTCTTTCAGTTAAATGTGTTCACTACGTGATATCGTATTCAAAAATTACTTCAAATATAGAATTCATTCTAATATACGTTCCATTTTTCGTGGAATAATGATGCACACTTCATTAGGTCAGAAACTATTTGAATTCTGACGAATTTCTCGAAATAAACTCTTTCTAGAACGGGACAAATCAGCTCCTTATTTGACCCGTGCCACGCGCACCAAGGGGGGCAGACAATACCATCATACTTCTTTGTGAGGAGCTCATGAATCTCGTCCGACTTGTGAGCTCATGAATCTCGTCCGACTTGTGAGCTCATAAATCTCACCCGATTAGTGAGCTCATGAATCCCGTCCGACTTCAAAGCAACCTCTACACGGGTAAAATTTTTATGGTTTAGTGAGAAGATTCATCGAACATTCATTGGGTGGCGCGTGAGTTACACTTGTACTGGAATTATAACAATAGCTGTACCCGGCCGCACGTCGCTGCCGCTCGGTCTCGTTAAATGGAAAAGAAAGAATAAATGGCGGTGTCTTTCGAAACAACATAAAAGAGCTTTTCAAAAGCACACAAATAAATACACGTGAGTATTCAAATGCAACGTTGTGTCAAAATTTCGAAGCAATCGGTGAAGAACTTTCAGGGATTTAGGACTTTGAACGAACATTTATATTTTGATACATATAGAAGAGCGGTCTAACCACCGTTGCCACATTCTACATAATTTCAAAAGCGAGACTCTTTCTGTTTAGAGTTCTTTTTCAGCTTGAATGCTACATTTTATTGGGAGTTAACCGTTATAAGAACAGCTGGGGAATTCTTCCATTCCCTCGGCCAAGTCTCCAAGATGTGCTGGACCCAAGTCTCCAATCCCTATGCTCTGATGGGTCCGAAGGGTCCACTGGTGGTCTACTTTCACCGACTGCAAAGTCCATTTTTCATGTCATGTCATTTTTAGCTAAGTGATGGACCGACAAAGAGAGCTCGCTTATATTCTTCTGGGTTTTATTTGCGCAAAGGACCGAGCTCGACTTGGACAAAGTCACAGCCAACCCGACCAAGTCATTCTGGGTTAGTCAAATATGAACAACAGGATAGAACGAAACACAGCAGTAACGGGCTCATTGTCAACTATTTTGGGATAAAAAATTATTTACATCAAATTCACATTCTATGTTACAGCAGAAACTTTCCTAAGGCATATGACGACATTGTTTAGCTCAGGTTGCGGGAAATGAGACGCCTAATCCATAATTGGCACGCGAACTTCCTGTAGAAATTTCGTGTTCAAAACGACAGAAATGAGTCTAATTCGCCAGAATTTTCGCCTTCAGGTCGAACTCTTGGAATGCTCGTTATTTCCAATTAAATACCATAGAGTGCAACAGCATACGCTCCTCTCGCTTAGGTTATGAAGCCCATGAACATATACTGAACATACGGAGTAAATTACTGTTCATAAAAATAAAACGCCTAAGAAAGACATAAGTTAAAAGTATGGCTTCATACATATACGATAGATTAAAAGAATCCTCAACACTGATCCATATAAATTCACACACAATGCATTAAAATATAATCAGATCACAAATCATACTGAAGCACTACCGAGCGATGATCACCCTGTGATCAACCACGTGAAATACTGCGTCAAAGCAAAATCATGAAACTCGGCAAACAGCGGCGCAAGTTTTCTAATTGAGTAAATCTGTCTGGAATTACTGACGACGAAAAATAGTTAATCAAAGTGTTTTCCTATCGTGAAGAAATAATGTCGCTCTTACGGCCAGCAAAATAAGAGGACAAATTTTGCAACGTCACCATCCGTGGAAAAACAAAAATAAATCTTTCCCTTAATCTAGAAGTAAAGAAAATACGAACACCATTTAAAGAACAGAGAAAAAACAACAGCTCAAACAGTATACTGCGCAACTACTTAGAACAGTTGCAGTAAATCAGCATTAATGCTGCGAAATTACGGAGACCACTTCGGAAGTGCTGTGACTTGCAGGCTCGAGCATGAAGGCAGGACATCACTGAGCGCACTCAGGTGACCTGTGTGGGCGTCGGGCGGGACAAGGGGAAGAGCTACAAGGGGAAGAGTGACAAGGGGAAGAGTGACAATGGAAGAGTTACAAGGGTAAGAGTTACAAGGGGAAGAGTTACAAGGGGAAGAGTTACAAGGGTAAGAGTTACAAGGGTAAGAGTTACAAGGGGAAGAGTGACAAGGGAAGAGTTACAAGGGTAAGAGTTACAAGGGTAAGAGTTACAAGGGTAAGAGTTACAAGGGGAAGAGTTACAAGGGTAAGAGTGACAAGGGTAAGAGTGACAAGGGTAAGAGTTACAAGGGGAAGAGTTACAAGGGGAAGAGTTACAAGGGGAAGCTGCTCAAAGAGCGTTTATTACAGTGACGGTCGGTTCCCGAAATTGAAATAATACGACGATTTAGTAAATGAAATAGATAAAAATGTATGAAAAATGCTGTAACAGGAGGCTGGTTTCACATTATTCAGACGATCAAAATAGAGGAGGAAAGTTGAAATGAAACCATGGCATACAACGAAACACTAGAGCCCTTAATACACTACCGCGATAAGCACTGCCGACTCTGCGGTGGGTAGTTACGACCACTCATCAAGGATGATAAGTTGATACTAAGAGATCAGGGCGTTGAAGAAGAGTGACACTGCAAGTCAAATTCCTATTATTACATCGCAAAAATTTCTTCCCCTGAAGTCTCTCTCTGTGAAGCGCCAGGCCCCAATTTCATATGCTTAGAGTGAGGTAGAAAGAACTACGATCAATTGAGGCGACTATCAGAAAGAAACGGCAAAAAATAAAGCTTTTCAGGTGCCACCAAAACGCAGTAAGTTCCGAGGTTTCTGTTAGCATGACGGCAAAAACCACTGAACCCACAACGACGGAATAATTAATGCAATGCGACTGCATTTATTTTTGGGCGACGAAGTAACAGCCGTTATATGAAACTGTCCAAGAAGTAGCTGAGTCCTCGTAGGGTTGACGATCCTGGAGAGACGATTGTTTGAGACGAGACAGAAGAGACAGACACGAACACACTCGTGCGGTGGCATCAACCCCTACACATACAGAACAAAAGAACGAAAATGAGGCCCTGTAAATAAGAAATGAATTCATGCAGCAAGTTGTTGTAGTTGTAGTGGTAGTGAAAGCAGCGCTTCA
>VOMN01140656.1:0-21099 GCA_014899125.1 Orchestia grillus
AACCTGTATCTGATGTAAGCTACTTGTGGTAAATAAATGTTTCTAAGTGTTCCTAGCTATTAGAAAATTCATTAGTTCAAATTTCTGGGTAGGTATTCTTAATCAGCGAGACTGCGTCAGAGAAGGCAGTCCGTATCAATGATACAGAAATTTAATTATTTTTTCACATGGGATTTACTGCCATTTATGAGGTCAGCGGGATGCTAGTTATAATAATGAACTAATTATCGGTTTCTCTCTGGGGAAGAAAATTTCTGCAGAAATTCATTTCGCCAGAGCTATGAAGGGATATCAAGAATGGTATACTCTAATGAACATTTAAGAAGCATTATAGATAAGCTAGCTCATATCATGATGAAAGCTGGCATGAAAGCATATGCAAACGACTGAAGTTTGCCTTAACGAGTATTGCCAATTTCCCGGAAAAAATTCTGGAGCCTGCAACATTTACACGTTCTTAGAATTTGCGTAATCGAAATTACTTGCATCTTACACTTCGTTGAAAGAAATGTAACAGAAATTCTAAAATTTTACGACTTCGAACTCAAGTCATAATTCTGAATGAAATTACTACAACAAAGTCCATTTGTCTTCAGTACGCATGCCAATGAAGCTCGTAAGTCGGGCCGAGCTTCAGAGCAAAGCTCATGCAAGGGCCGTAAAAAAGAAGCCAATCCAAATTTCCGCGCACACAACGTCTTGCCCGACGCTGTAATTCCGTGTGAATGCGAACTGAGGCTGAATAATGAGTGTTTTATTCCACTCTCTCCCTCGCCTCGGCTCCCCGAAATAAGAGAATAACGCAAAAATAAGAGGAGTATCGCAAAAATAAGAGGAATGTCGCAAAAATAAGAGGAGTATCGCAAAAATAAGAGGAATGTCGCAAAAAACAAGGAGTATTGCAACAATATGAGGAATATCCAAAAGTCCACTGGTCGCTGCCAGGTTTCGCTGCAGTCCTACGCTCACAAGAACATAAGGTGGGAATTTTAGTACCCACGCGGGAATATTTCTTGCGGGAATTATTCGCGCAATTGCTAAGTTTTCAATGTTTACGATATGAAACTTGCATTCGAGTACAATGGACTCGCGTTGTGAACTGTCTTGCATTCTGGAATTATATTTCGCAATTAATTGTTAGTAGTGAATGGGCTCATGAATTTATCTTTTTCGAATTCACTATAGAACTAAATGTACTTTTCACCATTTTTTGAGGATCCCAAAATTTAAAATGACGAATGGCTGCTTGAAAATCTTCGAAATGCTGTGATTTATACGGTAATGATCTCTTCGAGGTAGCCTTTGACGTTGTCGTAGGTGCTCAAACGTCAGCGTTTCATATACATTTGACACAAAGATAACTAAAAGAAAAGACATTCACGGGCGCATTTCAGCCTTCGCTGACGAAGGCCAGTTTCGATCTAGCTTTCTTTGCGAGACGTTGCCGCTGCTTTTTGCTCCTCAGTGTTTGCGATTTACTAGCATTAAAAATGTGTGTAACTTTATGTCCATCGAACAGTAATTTCGAAGGCTATCTTGCGTTAAAATCTGTAAGTTAGGTTTCCCAAGCATGAATTCTTTCGTTCCTCCAAAGATTACAATGAGCAAACGAAGTTTCTCTTTCAAAATGATGCGCATAGATTAGTTCGAAGTTTCTCTCTAAAGAGAAGTGACATCGGCTGTTTCTGTGCTGGAGTTTGTGAATACATCATGTTCTTAGTGTCTTCTACTTATATCACCATCAAGAACTTGAGTAATTTTATGCGCATAAAAAGTTTTTGTTGAGCTTATGCCAATTGAAATCCAGAGCATAAGATCTCTCATAAACGGACTATTTTTATTCCTTTCAAATTTGCAGCAAGCAACATTTGGCCTTCAAAATGAGGGAACACTGAAGTGATGTTTCAGTTTCTGTGTTTATTTTTTATTTTTCCATTTTTAGTGTGTGTATTCAACCAATGTGCCTAACGAACGTGGGGTTGTGAACTGTAAAGGCAATGATAATGTTAGAAACAAGAACCGTTTATTTACCTCAAAATGACTCAACAAGGTGGAAGTGGTTGGCTGTGTTGCCGCCTCACGAGGATTTTATTTCAAATCCTTCTACGCTTTTCATTCGTGAAAACAACGGCCTTCAGGCCAAGCGTGTCCATTAGACCAACAACTGCACCGAGCATTTTTAATGCCTGCTTCATGTTAACCAACCGCAAAGCCACTACCTCGTCTTGCAAAAGTTGAGGACCAGGCACTCAAAATATTTATTTACAAGTGACGCAGTATAACTGACTGACTTCGCTCCTGAGAAAAAATTTCACAAAAAAAGTGAAAACCTAATTATTTCCAGAACTGGTGACGAATTTGTATTCCTTTCATGACAGAGAATTATGAAAATATAAATTGATTGTGACTACGAAAACTAATAAAAACTAAACTAAATTGACTGTGAACTGCACGGGCTTTAATATTTCGGCGAGCGATCCTACATCCATAAAGGATTGTGCAGAGGTCCCCTTGCTCTCGTGTAATAAGGAAAGTTGTGCAGCCTATGTGGCAGGATGGCTGAAAAATGGCGAACAATATTTGTCCTATGACGATGAAGAGCCTCTGGTGCGCACTGAAGTGAGTAACTTCTTTCAAGAAGTCTGTAGAGGTTCACTGACAACACCTCATCAAAGTACTTCTGACCAGCTGATGTATGGAGCCTGCTTCGTCAAGAAGGCCAGACATAGAGTGTGGTGTCGTCAGAAATGGGTTGTTGTTCTGTCTACTATCGAAAAGTTCATTGACAGTGACACACACAGTGCGACAAATTACGACGATACTTTACGCATATGCTCCTGAGTGGACTCCACAACCTAGAGAAAGATCAGCAGAAGAATAGAGGGTTTCTCCAGACATCAATCAAGAAGTTTCGCGTGTCGGTTTAATTGGGATTTGGTGAGCTAATTCTACTATGAAATGTTTCAGTGAATGATGTCGTTGTGGATATTATAGAAAAATATTAACAAATAAACAAATACCCATCATTTGCTGGGATTTTCTTCCAGTTCCGAATGATAGAAACTTTTCTCGTATGTTGTATCATCATAAGCGAATTTTATTATACGGTGGAATGTGATCTTTTAATTCCTGGCTAAACGGAGAGTAGTTCATGAATGGTCTAGTGTGATTCTTTACCGGCACAAGTTTAGAATTTAATTTTGACGCTTACTTGATGTCGACTCCACAATGCTGATGTGGGCAAATTTGTGGGTGTGTTAATATGAGCTTTATCAAAAGTTCCTCGGTATTCATAATTAACCATACGTTGAGATGCATATTTATTTAAAACTAGTCTGTGTTATATTTAGTTACTAATTAGCGAAGGTTTTGACGAAAATGCGAATTTTATGATGAGAACTGTGATGGCCTTCGTTGACAAAGCCAGGTAATCTGCTTTGCATGTCCTTTCTTATAGCAATCCTTGATTTCAGTTTAAAATGTCATCAGTGCTGAAATCTATTTCATAACCAACTTTTTTAAATTTTACATTCTTTCCGGTGATATTTGAAATGGCTATAAAAATGAAGCGTCTCTAGATATGACTACCTCAACTATCTGGTTGCCTTCACTCCAACTCAAGTGAGAAGATCAGCGTTGTAGATATTGCAATTAAATTCTCACGAATTCTTAACTGTGTGTTAACGCACTGTGATTGAATTTGCAATTCTAATTTCACGCTTGGAATTGAGGGAATGAAAAGCGTCGACTTTTCCCGTTGAAGCCAAAATCATTTGTTCATCCATCTCAAATCTCCCACTTAATTGTAGTTAAAAGCATTTGGGAGCACGGACATTTAAAAGTCTTCATAATTCGTCTCGTATTATAATTTTTGGACTGAACATTTTAATCAGTTTCAGAGGCAAACTGCTAACCTTTGTTCGTAAGAGGACTGCTCTGAAGTGTTTCATGACGTTGATTTATGTTCAGAAGCAATCCTGGTTACAACAGACCAATGTTTCGAGGAAATACGAATCAAATTCATTCCTGCAAATTTTCAGTCGATCATGAACAGATAAAGCGGTACTCTTTGTCTTAGAAGATTAATATCTATCATGTGAGAATTAGGAAGCTCATGATCATGAATTACCACAATCACAATTTGACAAAGGTGAGAACTTCAAATTAAAACGTCACATAAATCTTTAGAAGACCTTAGGTCACCGCTATTTTGAAAGGAGCCTCAAAAGCTTTAATTACTCACCTGAATTCGAGCCGCGTTGGGCCGCTTTTGGTCGATCTTGTGCGTCTCGATGGAAGTGGTGCTCGATTTTCCTTTGATTGAGGACTTGAAAAGAATTCTCGCTATGAGGGTGTAGACGACGCACGAGAGCAGCAGGGGCACCACGTAGAACACTATCAAGTCCAAGAAATAGAAGGAAAGGTACTGGTCCCTGGATAGCTTGAAAGTACACTCCTGCATGTCGAAGTCAGGTGCAGGCATGAAGGGAATCACTTCGGTGAGGAAAAGCCACGGCCCGCTGTAACAAATAGCGAACACCCACACGACTCTAGTGATTCTTTTGGCCCTCTCGACGGTGCACATGCTCTGAGCCTTCATTGGGTGGCAGATGGCGATGTAACGTTCGATTGTAAAGGCTGTGAGACTCAAAGAGCTCGCGTTGATACCCAAGTATTGGAGGAACACCAGAGAGGCACACCCAACTTGCCCATGCACCCACTGGCCCAGCGCTAGATAATACCCGAGGATCTCTTGAGGCACGGCCGCTAGTAAGACGATGCAATCTGCCACCGCTAGGCTCACGAGGTAACAGTTGGTCGGTGACGACATGTTCTTGTTACGAGACACGACGATCACAACAAGCACGTTCCCCACAACCCCGACGACTAGGATCACCCCTTGGAACAGCGTCCCTATGACCCTGTAGAGAACGGTATAGTATTCCAGCTGTTCTCCTGAAAACAGAGCCAAACATGCGTGCAGGTACAACTGCCGTGTGCACACACACAGCTGATCTGTGATGTCACACGAATTGTCAGTCCTCCAGCGCTCAAAGTTAGTGCAGTTGATGTTAGGGACCTCCTCGGCGTAGTCGAAACTAGAAGACGTGTTGGACGAGGTGGTGTTCGACCAGATGTTGTGAAGGCCATATTCGGCGTGCAGGACGGCGGAACAGTTGTGTTCCTCCACAACCGAGACGTTAGAATTCTGCATTTTGTTGAAGCTTTTGTTACTGTCGTGCTGCGCAGCTCTGTGGACGTTAGTTTAAAAGGGCTCAAGAAAACGTTGATTTTGACTATTTTGCTTAACGACAAGTGCTCATTGTACTTGATATACTTCAGGTGCCTGCGATTGCAGTGGAAACAAACGTGACTGCGTTTATTATGACGCTACACGAAGTTTCAAATCCCTAAATTTTGATGAAACTCGAGCTGCAAATGGTTTCTTCGTCATCTAAGCTCTGCTACACCCGCACACGCAGCTTTAAAAGCCACCTCAATTCTATTGCAGTTTATCGGAATCAGAAGACAATTCTTTGGGCATAAAGTTCAATGGCCAATGCTCTGAAACATTTCACTTCCTTAGGAGCAGGAATTTTTGCATTCATGTAAGGGTAGCGGCGTTTCAGCTTGTCACTCGATTTTTAAAATTGAAAAAAAATCACTGACCGGTTCCATCAGAAAAAGGCAATCTCACGTGATAACTTTGGACCCTATTTCAAATATCATGTCAATTTTCATTGGCGGAATGAAAAGCGACGCCTTGAATGCAGTGCGCCTGGTTACGCTAGCCATCTGTTGCTCACTAGCGCGATATGGTGGACTTTATTCATTAGTTCAAACTAATTTTCTACCACTTCTGCAGTAAGCCAAATCTGAACGCTCCGGAAATTTGTGTTGTTCTTTAAAATCTCAGAAAGAAATTTCGCGATTAGAAAACTTGCATGCGTGCAAAATGTTTCTAGTCTCCCAATATTTTCACTGTTGGCTTTGAATTTTTTAGAAATAAATACTTCAGTTTGAATTAGATCGATTTATGTGAAAATATATTTCATGATATTCAATATCGGTGAAAAAACTTCATCGGCGATGCACTTTTGATGATTTTTTCTCAACATCGCCTTCGCTGGAAGAAGGGGACGTATTTTCGGCGCTCTGTCACTGCAGTGAGAGGCGTCGGCACGTCACACCCTCCCTCACGGCCAGCTCACGGTCGACTGACCGGGGTCCGGGAGTCTGACCCTCAAAATTCTAGTACCCTTGAGTAACCTCATAAGGACCCTTGCCATTCCTGAAGAACTTTAGAAATAACGCAGTTCAGTCTCAAATTCTTGTTGCTTCAATTAAACTTAGGGTGAACATTCACACAATTGCATCAAATGAGAACGACTGTTCACGCCATCCTTCGTTCATTTAGAAAATACGTTGGTCCTCATTGGAGTTAATCAGAGAGGCAAATGGAAACCGTCTTGGTTGTGAGCCGAGAAGCTGCTGAAGCTAATATTAAGGCTGTTATCACGCCACGCTTGCAATTATATAATCTCCTTTTCGAGCTGTTTTTCGAAAGGCCGTGCATTTCAGTACTCGAACAAGAAGGGTTCAATTCCCTACGGTCGATTTAAAAATTCCCCCGTGAGATACAGGTCGTAGAGAAAACTGATAAATCTTGTGCTTCTTCGTGTAGAAAAATTGTTTTCGACGAGAGAAATTGTGAATCTTCTTCTGCCTTCGTAAAATGGCCACAACAGTAGCTCGAGCCGGTAGAAAAATATCAAATTCGTTGTAAACGGTTTTCGAAAAATTATTCGATCGATCAATCAATCAATTATTTTTCTTCATTTTAAATCTATTTTATAAACGTTCGTGCCATTATTGATGCACGATCCAGAGAGAATGCCAATGTAAATTGAAGTCCTGAGTATTATTCTTTAAATTATGGAAGTATTTTTTCAAGCTTAATTGGTACCGTGAGTGATTATAAGTCGTACTTTAAGAGGTAGATTTTTATGTGCGATTGCTAAATTTAATTTAAATCCTTCATTTGTTCGAATTACTCATACGGGTTTACGTGTAGAGTGCTAGTAATTATCTAAAACTACGGAATTTTGAATGTTAGTTGAAATCACTTATTTTACATAGCGTCATTCCTGTAAATGGTCTGCGTAAGAATATCTCAATATCATTTACTTGCTTGAAGTGAAGAATAAATTTTGAAATGATCTCACGTTTTACACGGTCTAATTTATCGAAGGTTCCGGCCCCACTCGCGGCAACACGAACACCGCTACCTAATGAATGAAAGGACATATTTTTAGAGAAATAGTTCAGTGTTGAGGTGAATTTGCCTTGGTATCAATCACGTGCTAAAGTCCTCTCGATTCAGGGTGCCATGAAAGAAATAACGCTTCACAATTACCCTAAACTTGCTTCACAATTATCCCCAAAAATTATCTTTACCATAAATCGAATTACGTCCTTGGTGCGAAGGCTATCTGAGGACATTTTTAGCGTGTTAAACATGCAATAATATTCTATCAAAAAATGTTTAAAGTTAAATCAAATTTGAACACATATCATTGATGATACTTATTTACAAAACTATTCTATGAAGCCACCTTTGGCTTCAATGACTGCTTCTATCCGAATCCGAAACCGTCGACAAGGTGAAATTAAGTGGTCTTAACTCATTTCGGACATCACCTGGATGATGACGGCCTTCGGTAAAGCTATGGGACTATGAGGATGTTAATTAATCTCTCTTTCAACAATGTTCCACGCCTAATAGCCCATAAGATTTAAATCTGGCGAGTTGGAGTCACATTATTCCAAAAAATTTCTGATAACCAATTTTGGTTAACAATGGTATTGTGTGAAGGGACATAGTCTTGCTGAAAGACGTATGACCTTCAATAGGATACTTATCCATCCAGGGCTTAGCAACCGTTTTTAGAACATTGGTGTATCCAGCAGCATTAACCCTAAGACCTTGTGGAAAAATGTAATGTGGCATGACATGACCTTCGCTACTCACAACTCCTAAAACCATCATAGTTGTATGATAGTTAAAGCAACTATGACTGCATGTCTTCTCATATCTTGGGTTAAAATCCTAATTTCGACGAGTTATCTGAAATAAAAACTAGCATCATAAATCATTCGAGTGTGTAGTGAACTGAAAACGACACGTCCTCAAATAGCCCTCGCGCCCGGCCTTTCCCTCCTCTGACCCGTTTATTCTTACACTAATGTCACCGTGCATCAAATTCCCAGTAAACCACACGGTCGATTCCATCAATCTTTCTTTGATAGAAGGTTTCAAAGTCCATGTACCAAGTGATATCGGGACTACGAAACACCGTTTTATTACCTGATAAATATAGAACATTTTCAGTCAGTAGTATGTGTATTTTTCGACAGGGAAATTCATGCTGCACCAATAACACGACCAGGAGAATAGGACGTGTTGATGAATGTTTTTCGTCAGAAATTTTTGGACTTTGGGCGCAGAAAACTGCGAGTAATGTTGAGCTCAAATTCAATATTTTTTTGTTTTAAAACAAATGAATGACTGATTATATTAAAATAATGAATGGGTTAATTTATTTACAGATGTGCCTAAGTGAATCAAACAATGAGTTGATAGCGTTAGTCATCGAATGACTTGGTGAATTAAAAAGTAAACCTGTAAATTTAATAGTAGAATGACTGGATATGTTAAAAAATTGATAGATACATTTTGACATAAAATGACTGAGTGAATTAAGAAGCAAATAGATGGATAGAAGAGATTAAAAGAACGAAAATGTGTTAAATAATGAATGAGTGTATTTAGTCATAGAATGGCTGAAAAGCTTTAAAAAGGAATGGATGGATTTAAACAAAGAATCTCTAACACAAGTAAAAGGTAAAAAGATAGATTAGGTAATAAAATGACCGAATGAATTAAAAATGAATAAATGGATTAGATCACAATATTGATTAGGCGAATAAATGATGCACCTATGCCCGCAAGACGCGTGTGCGCCCCGGGGGCCTGGACCCAGGAATTTTGTCCAGAATATTTAACTCCTTCAGAGCAGAAACGAACTGTTCCAAATAATTACACATGTACACAGTGCAGTTTACTAAACACTCCAAAAATGTCTATCATCTGTCACGCTTGTAAAAGCTCACTTATTTTAAATGTATAGTTAACTTTCCGATATAATTCATATAAATTTATATAATTAATCCTGCAAAATGCAAAAATAAGGCCAAATAAATACAAGATAGTATAATTTAACACCATCAAAAAATTTTTAGGGCGTAGATTTGTCTCTTGCGAGCTCATTACATGATTTTATCTCTGCGCAGTTCGATAATTTAACGAAATCCTGGCATTACCAGCTGTAGGTAATGAAACCCTGGCATTACCAGCTGTAGGTAATGAAACCCTGGCATTAACAGCTGTAGGTAATGAAACCCTGGCATTACCTGCTGTAGGTAATTAAACCCTGGCATTACCAGCTGTAGGTAATTAAACCCTGGCATTACCAGCTGTAGGTAATTAAACCCTGGCATTACCAGCTGTAGGTAATGAAAACTTTCGTTTACACGGAAGCACGAGACTAAATAAAGCACGACAGGCCTGCGAGCAATTCTAGTTCCATCAGGTGTAAAAACTTGACATGTAGGGTATATTTAATAATTTTGACAGTTTTACCCCATTGCTCCATTGAATGGTGCTTTAAACAACTTTGTTTCTCAAGCGAGTAAATTAATTCTCTACTCAAAGCGGGATTACATGTGAGATAACCAGTACTATCGCTACCAAATGTCATTGCTGTAGAATGTTATTGTTTTTGAACGTCAGTCAAGGCTATTTTCCGCGTAGATCATCACGAGGCTTCTATCATTTCACTAACCGTAACAGAGTTTCAGACGATGCAGATTAAAAATTCATTATATTCTAAAGTTTATGCCTTACTTACTAAGTCGCACGAATATCGCACAAATCCTAACAATCTTGAGCATGGCTCCCCTAAATTTTGAGTTTTCTTTTCCCCTATTGCTCCCATTCAGCGTGCCCTAAAATTGGGTAATAAGTAGAGTAAAAGGGTAACTTCTGCTAAGTCGAATTGTATCAGGACTATAGGGGCTTGGGTAACGAAGTACCGTACACCTCTTTACAGTACAGTACAAAATTTTACAGTACAGTACAATAAAGTACGTTACAGTCTAGTACAGTGAAGTACAGTATAGTACATCACAGCATAGCACAGGGTTTTACAGTACAATACAATCAAGTTCATTGGAGTACAACATAATACATTTGCTTGTAGTACAATACATAACGTTACAGTACAATTCAGGACTGTATAACACAGCACATAACACCACAGTACAACATAGTCCTTACCAGTACGTCACAGTAGATTACAAGATAGCACAACACAACATCGTATTTCAGAGCACACAACGGTCGAGTACAGTATAGTACAGTACAACACATTTCAATGCAGCACAGCACAATTCATCGCCCTTATCCGACCAAGTTCAGCAGCCCTGCCCCATTTGATGCAGTACGCTGCATGGGCGGCGAACTGCAGCGATGCACGTAAAAGAATTCATCACGCTTGGCTGCGACAGAAAATAAAATAACCGATCAGTACCACATGCCTCACCGGACGTAAGAGCGCGAGGTATTAATCCTTTACCGCCCAGCTTGAATTCCAAATGAATAACGATTTTATACTGAACATATTTTCTCCTGGAGGCACGTTAACGCCGCGTTGCGAGCACAACAAACAAGAACAGTGAAGGGATACTTCTTGTTGATAGACTGCAATTCGGTTTTAACGGGAAGATTGGGTATGTAAAAGTAATTATAGCGAGAGTACCGAATTCAACGAGTGGGGCAGTGAAGAAATAACAAAGTTTTATGCAATTCAATCGCAGGCGTATTGTTTCGGGTGTTTCTTAACTTTAAGTTTATCATCATAGGTTTCTTGAAAAACTATCTTGCGATGATGACTGGAAGTTGTTGAGTTCTTTAAATTCTAAACGTTTTAAATAATGAAGAGTTTCGCAGTCCAGTCGCAGTTGTAAGATTTCGGATATTTTCTATATTCAAGTCTCTATTTTAACGTTCCTTGATCGAATAAATATCATTTACGACTGCACATCGTTAACTGGTACAAATTCGTTAACGCTTTCATTAACAAAGTCGCACGCTATCAAAAAATCGTCGTCGCAATATTCCGAGTATGTTGTACAAGTAAGGTCTTATTGCTACATTCCCTGGACGGTGAATTATGCTGCGGTTGCCGCTGGTAATCGTTGATTGGTTCGACCCCTTCGACGCATCAAACGTTGTTCTGACACATTCCTTGACAACTTAATTAATCGGCAATCCCTGCACAGTCCGTGCGAGGAAAGCTGTCATGGTTAAAACGATGTGACCTTGGTTCGCACTCCAATCCCTTGAATTTAGGTAGATTTATGCCCATATACACAGAAATCTAAATATGGCTTTACACTGCAGCGCTTCTCTAACTGTCTGATGAGGCGGACAGGCATCTATTTCAATGTGGGTAATATTTCATTGAAATATTAATTCATACCAGAAACGATATGCATCATGAATAGAATAAAATTGGGCAGTTTTTATCTTCTATTCATATTGTAAACAAATATAACACAATATCAAAACACGTAAAACCGGTGGTGTCGGTAGGTTACAGCTCGCGTACCGGGACCGGTCCAGGGACCCCTCTTGAAGCCGCCATGGTTTACAGGACGACGCTTGGTTACAACGTTCACACGGTTGACCCTTCGACACCCAGGCAAAGGGTTAAGTTTTTTCACTTAATGGGTAAAATTTGGTATGCATATTTACATGTTGGAAAGAAGAAAAACAATATTAGGGGTGGATTTTCTCGAAGTGGTGCCTTGACGTGATATTTTCAGGCTTCTACAGCCGCATGTTTGCACAATAAAAGGGTTTCAGCGTTTGGTCATGGTAGTACACTCCACTACATTCAGCTAAACTGTTATTAAGTTATGTTTAGTTGCTATCATTAGCTTTTTCTTCTGACGCACGTGTCATTTATTACAATTATGTGTGAGCTACAACTGCTTCCACTTTGCAGAACCACTTCAATGTGAAAAATTCGACGTAAAATCTTATCAAAATTTACATGCTTATGCCAACGAAATGGGATCAGGCCCCCACATTTTATGAACATACTTCCTGGAAATTGATTGCAGTCATGAGTGTGTTTTATAAGTCATTAATGAATTTTCTCATAGTATGACATGAAGTCATTTCGTAGAATATATTGGGATGTATACGCCGTATTGATACCAACATGCCCTATTATTGGAGAACGAGAACATATGTGCTCAAAAATAAAATACTTTCAGAGCACACGCAGCACTAACAGATATTTGACTGTTTACACAGCTTGAATAGCATCGTGTGGGTTTGAATTGCCTATGAAACACGTCTAGTTGAGCTGAGGGTAGGTCACACACTCACGGTAGGTTGCGTACAATAGAATAGAATAGACTGGAGTAGAATAGAATAGGATACAGAATAGATTATAGACTATATACTATGAAACATGGAATATAGACTATATAATATGTAATACAGACTATAGATTACAAACTATAGAATATAGAATAGAATAGTAGAGAATATGACAATAACAGCGAGCCGAGGGGTCCATTCTTGGGGTTCTACTCACGTCTGGTGCCGTCAGACACCAGTCACGCACAGGCAGATGATTAAAGGCGGGACAGGAGGGCAGCACAGATCGGAAGACAGGCAGGGCAATAAGTCCCTGTGCTCTGCTAACACTGATGAGATGAAATGCTGAAATATCATTCTCAACATTAGTGGCATTAGCTACGATGTATCGATGCAGAATGCGACGCATTTTTTGAAAGTTGTGGGAGTTGCATTCAATGGCCGCTACTGTGTATGTTTTCACCACCCGTGCTTGTGTTAACTTCATTGTGGCAAGGAAAAATAGCTTGCGCTCGTTGACTTATTTTCTGTACACTGATGGTAATGAAATAGAGCTTCCTCGCGGCTTCAACCGGAATCAAATTCCGCCCTAGAATAGGCTTAAAATCGATCGAACAATTCAGATAAAACAAAACATTAGGTATTTTGCAAACGGTTTGTTTTTAAGAACACTACCAAAACGAGTCAATTTTAAAACAATTGCTGTCAGATCCGTTACCATTTCCTGAAATAGCGGGGTCAGAAACAAAGTTCCATACAAATTTGCCATGCTATTCGATGCGAAAATTGCCTGAATTTGTACTGTCTCTGTTGAGTTAGCTCAATTGTTTCTCAATCCGTTGCTGAGTCACAAACACAAGCCTGAACTGTTGTTCAGCCTGATACCAGAGCATTCCGCTCCTCAATGAACCATTTAGCACTTTTTGTATTATTAGATCTTCTAGGTACTCATGCCGACGCCTTCTATTGAGGAGGTCCATGACTCGATTCCCTTGTGCACGCATGGGCTGTCGTCCGCGTGGTCGCGGCGTTGTTCCTTTGGGTGAGGAATATCAGCATCCTCGCCTCGGGCGTTTTGTCAGTGATTCCCACGCATTTAAACCCAATGTGCTGCGACTCAACCTGAGTAACTCGACATTCCTCACTGCACTCGCGGGGCCTGTCAGTAATGCCCAGGCATGAAAGCCGAACGTGCTGTCCCCCCGCCTGAATGAAGAAGTTTCGTTACTCCGCTTGCATAAGAGACGAAAATCGCTCATGCTACCCCATCCTTACTTGTTAATTGTCTCCCAAAGAAAGCACAACTTCTTTCTTGAAGGAAAGTTGACCCACGAACTTCGTATTTAACTTTGTCAGAATTTAGACTTCCGATGCAACACGCTCGTGGTAACATTTCGAAACAATTTTGTATCTCATCCTGCATCGGATGGGTCAACTGGGGCGTGTTTACATTTGTTGCGACTAAACATCTTTCGGAGTGAAATGTTCGCTCCGGAATCAATTCGCTGCTGAAAAGTTTACGTCACATGTTACAATTAGGAAGACACAAGATTGTTCAGTGAATTCCCGTGAGAGGAAACTAGGGATTCCATACCGTAGAAGAACACGAGTGTTCTTGGATGGATTTGTAGTAACATACTTCTATCAGGACCATACTTCTATCAGGAGACTCACATTAACTTCACAGGTTCGGAGGTTTCCTCAGTACATCAATACTGGATTACCAAACAGATGCTGTGTGGTAGGAATCGATAATTCGAACAGAATTTTGCACTGAATTGCTGCAAAATTCTGCTGTCGGCTTAGTCGTCACCCTCACGTAAAGAGCGCTTAGATCGATTTCAGCAAACAACAGCTCTATCTTCCTATTTACTTCCAATTACACAAATTTTTACCGTGCTTATCGATGCGTGCTCAAGATGATGCCGCTCTACCCGGGGGACAACTGTAGAGCGGTTGTTAGCTGAAATCGACCTAGCGTTCTATGCGGGGGATGATGACTGTAGAGCGGTTGTTTGCTAGAATCGACTTGGCGTTCTATGCGGGGGACGGCTGTATTTCATGGCCTTAGAGAAATGGGTTACAGGCAATTCTCGATATATGCTGTGATTGTTTATGACCAATTTCAATGGTGTTTAAAATATTCATTTCAATGTATTGGACGCGTGTGCTCAAAAGTGCCCACATTTCAAATGTCTGGAGCTAAAACTTTTGGATTTTAATTATAAATTGTCTTTTAAAATGTACGTGACTTATAACAGGAGAGCTCTGATATTATTCTAGTTTTTCGCGATACTATTCCATATAAGTTAGCGCCACATGTTGGAACTTGTTGGACTTTGACCTTCAAGGTTGCTACCTCATCTGACTATGTACAGCCCCAACGCATCCAATTTTTCGAATATGGCAATTGAGGTCATCCACATCTAATCTTGAATTATGCGAAAAATAGACCTTTAGTAGTACATTAAAGCTCATGCTATTTGATAATACTACTTAGTGAGCGTTGACATTCTTACGATAAGAAAAACTCTTATATTGAGCTTCATATTGACTACACATGCAAAAACTTTCCTGCCGCTAGATGTCGCGTATGTAAACATCCCCCGACATAGTGGAGAGCCGCATGAGATAGCGAATGACGGGCTCTGAGAAGCCAGTGTGCGATCAGCTGTGATCGGATAAGGTTGGTAAGTGAGGTTGTCGCCATGGCGGAATCTGATAATGGTGTTAGGAAAAGAAATCTAGCCGGGGAGGAGAAGCTGAAAGAGTTCATTGAAAAACACCAAAATGAAGATGCTGACGATGAAGCTGAAAACGATCCAAAGAAGGTGAGTGTAGACAAGCTAATTGATACTTCGAACTGCACTTGTTTCAGCAGTTTTCCAATGCATGTTACGCATGGGAACATTACATATGTGCCTAAATATAGATGTACTTGAGAGCTGCTCAGTGCACTGGAATGAAAATACAACTTTGCCCTGAAATACGCGCTGTTGCCAATCGGCAGTAGTCAAGGTCGGGCGCATCGGCGGTGGAAGGCGTCATCAGTGCCGGTGTCCAACCGACCTGCGCGTGCCCAGCTCCGTTCGTTAGTGTGCTTCTTATGGTACTGTAGAACCTAAGTTTTCGAACGCATTAAATTCGAATTAAAAGGCTCCTCTAATGCATGCTTCACCTCTCTGGATCTGCTTGACCTTTCCCGTCCTGGTGGGACTCTTAACCCTGTGAGGACCCAGTTCATTTTTTTTTTAATTTATCACGTGAACAGTCGATTACGAGGTGCACGAGGCACTTGCTTCACTTAACCCATTAGTTCTTTTAACAATATTCATTCAAACACCAAACAGCAAAAAAGGTTGGGTTTCAGCGAGAAATGAAGTACTTCATAATTGGGTTGAATTTGAGATAAGGTCTTGAGGGCTAACCTCGAATTACGCCGATAGGTAACCAGCAAACCTAGCTTCAGTTACGCTTGCTTGGTTTGTCGAGTGGATTAACCCTCTACAGCCCTAATTATTTTGTCGGTGAGGCCGCATTAGCTTAGTTTGAAAAATTAGCGGGAGCTTGAAACGGTCTTTCATGGCTGTAAAGGGTGAGCCGCGTACTACTGGGCCACCTTAGTCCCGGCTCAAATATTCCCTATGCTACAATGCTATCAACATTCTTATTTCTTCGTGCTCGAGGATCATGGGGGTTCTCTTGGAACACCAGCCAAACGACCTATCGAGGCTCTAGCATAGTCTCGAAAGACGCAGCCCACGGCTGCCGAGGCTTGACCAGTACCTGAACAACTATACGCAGGTGTCACTCCAGGGGCTGATCCGATATCGGGCTCATTATTTCAATCATGAATTGATGAAAGCTTGGCAAGTCCCACAAATAACTTGACTAACACATCGCTGCCACCTTGGAAACGAGTTGCGTCGTTTCATGCCATCATGATTGTTTCTATTAATAACCACTTGAATTGTAATTCGTCACATCAAAGTGGAAGCACTTGTGGACCACACCTAATCAACGAAGACGCGCACGTGCGTCAGGGGCAAGAGCTTATGACAGCCAGTCAAGATCGCTAAATAACAGTTGAGCTCCAAGTAGCAATATACCACATGACGCACGAGTGCGTGTGCCAGCGAACTTGTTGACCCATTAATGTATAGCGTCCAGTTATGTGCACTTTCGATGCTAGCTGTACCACATAAGGAGTTTGGTGATAAATGGTTTTGGCTATAGAGGTTTCATTGATTCTTCCAACGTCGGTTTACAACGCCGTCGATTCGGCCCATGATGGTTTACAAAGCCGTCGACTCGGCCCATGATGGTTTTACAAAGCCGTCGACTCGGCCCATGATGGTTTTACAACGCCGTCGACTCGGCCCATGATGGTTTTATATAGCCACCGACTCGGCCCATGATGGTTTTACAACGCCGTCGGCTCGGCCCATGATGGCTACAACGCCGTAGAATCAGCCTGTAGTGGCTTTACTGTCCAACGTCTGTATTTGTGTGCCCCTCTTTTTGTCGTACGATTCTGTTGTGTTTTCGATCGACCACATATTCTACCGAAACTCTACAATCCATTAGATCTACATTTATTTTACGAGATGTTTTACTTCGCATTCCATGTGTTCGGTTTTCGCCAGACCTTTTATGTACGTGGAGTACTGTCCACAAAAACCCGTGTTCCACCGTCTGTACGCGTGTCGCATTGTTAACGAGCAGCTTTTTAGTTTCCAGCCTGTCTCCTGGGTCTTTCTCTNTAAGCGCTCCTTAATGAAGACCTTGCTTCTCAGGCCATTTACCACAGCCATCCTACTCCTCACCCCTCACATCAAGCTCCTTTGCTGCTGAGACCCCGACGTTGCCAGAGCCTCTCCTGGAGGTGCGCCCAAGTTTGACGCTTAATTCGAATGTTGCTTGGACAAGCTCCTTTGTTTGCTCATCATTTTGAGGTCTTGCGGAGAATTGTTGTGGCTTGGGAAAAGTTTTCTCGCCTGCCTGAAGCATGCAAATGGAGACAGTTCTGAAGCACCTTGCATGGGTTACAGCGCAGAAATTTCTTTTTCACTTAAAGTGTCTTGATTGTTTTTTATGCCCTTTGAGGGGCTTTTGTTCGTAATTCATTAGGGCCAACACGCATGATTCTCCCGGAACATCTTGTAACGTTTTCGCTACTCGTGAAACGCTGTTTCCAGTAGTCCTATCTCGTCGTTACTGAATGCCTTCGTAATCCGTTCAAATTTGCGCCGGATTGGGGCCGTTGTGATGGAACTGCGGACAATTTTTGTAAGAAGTGTAATCAATTCTGTCAAGGAGCGATTCACTGGGGAAAAAACGTTTATTCGACAAATGGTAAACAGATGGTTGGGTGACCCCTCACGATTTAGGTACGCAAGGCTGTCATCTTACGTGCTCGAAAATCCCCCAGACGTCACTGGAGGTGCGTTATGGTGTGCCCCACCGGTATCCGGTGTGACGCTAGTGAGAGTGTAACTTTAAAATGTGTCAAGGTGTACCCAGTTCTAAAGTATTGTTCTGTCTTCGACAGGTTAAGACCCTCTTAAAAGTCGAGTGAATCGAAGCAATGATATTCGGAAATGGTTTCTGGTTTTAACTGTTGAAAATAGTGTTGACATCTAACCTGCTGTATGCGAAGTAGTATATCTTTGGCCTATATTTTGATTAACTCGGAAAATCAAACCACTATGACATACATGCAGAGCTTCGGTTATTTTTTTTAGAGAATTCCAGGTGAACTGTGCAAGAAATATGAGAATTATTTCTTCTAAGGGAGTTATGCTTCCCTTCAGAGACTGCTGTGCCTTAGTTCCAGTCTCAATCCTTCAGAGACTGCTGTGCGTTCCATAAATCCAGTCCTAAAAACTAGAAGAGAACCTTTAGGTTGAGGATGGTGTAGCATCCCATACTTTTTATCGCGACAATTTGTCTCTCGGCCGAAGAAGCTGAAAAATAACTCCTCTTACATTTTTTTGAGATAGGCGAGGCTGTGGCAACTCCTTATTTAGCCCTTCGCTGTTACAAAGCTAGGAAATTCACTTGTATTTTGTAGTCGTAAATCCTTGTTCGGTCACCTGCGTCGCTAGACCCAGAATTTGAATCGTACCCGTGTGAGGGCCGCTGTCGAGAATTATGGGTCTTAAAAATAACAGTTTTAAATGATTATCTTTTCGTTCAAAATTAGGGTGAATATGCATACGAGTGCATAAGTGTGAACTAGTGCCTTTGGGAGATTTCGCTCTTTTGAAAAATGAGTTGGTCCTTTTACGGTTGAGAATGTTGAGAATTTTTGGATGAATAAATCAACGCTTATGCCGTGCGCATTTAGGTAATGTACAGCTGCGCTGCAGGTAGAAGAGCGTCTGTTTCTCGGTAGCCGTGTGGACTTCTCGGTAGCCGTGTGGACTTCTCGGTAGCCGTGTGGACTTCTCGGTAGCCGTGTGGACTTCTCGGTAGCCGTGTGGACTTCTCGGTAGCCGTGTGGACTTCTCGGTAGCCGTGTGGACTTCTCGGTAGCCGTGTGGACTTCTCCGTAGACGTTTGTTGCTATTCCAAATATCTGGAGACTTCGACAGTATAGTATAGCTTGCTAATTCAAGAAAAGCCGTCATGGAGAATGTGGTGAAATTAAGTTGATATCTGGTACGATTTGGGTTGAATTTATGATTCAGTGAACAAATTTCAGAATTAATATGTACAGCCTCAAATTTTTTTGCAAAGTGGAGCTTTGTTATAAGTGAGGGGTTTGTGAATGAAAGCGCTGTACTTCATCGATATTTTGCAATGAGTTCCACATAAGTACAGTTGAGAGATTTTGAATTTCCTCGCATGTAACTCTCCTTTCGTCTCGTGCCACGTGTCCGACGCATCCAGCAGCCAGCCTCACGCTCACCATTAGTGTTTTTGCCGACTCCAGTTTTCAATTTCGGCCATCCATCACGGTCAATATTTCAAAGTTTTTCGAAACATCAAGTTGAATGAAATATTCTTTAATTGTTCTGCGTAGAATGGTATTCGCTACCTTGTCCCTTTCGATGGTTTTCGGACTCGGTGCTGTTCTGTTCGGATCGGCTGATTTCTTGGCGTACTTACGAAAGTTTTCCTGTAAATTTCACGTGCGCCTTCAACGTACCTTGACTACCAGCCTAACCCCGTATCTCTGACTGGACTTATCAGGGCCTTCATGCCATCTCACCTTGGATCGGCCCGAGTCTGCGCGATAGACGTACAGTCGCAATTAGAAGTCTCAAAGTGACGTCCACATTTGCTTTTAAGGTTGTGGTCTTACGTAATGAAAAATCAGGCTGTAGCATGCTTTGTATGTGACAGGTTTCGGAAAAAACGATTTTTCTTGTTTCCTTTTTTCTTTTCAAAATCGTTCATTCATAAATGCCTAACCTGATTTTACATAAACTAAGACATGCATGCTGAACGTATATTCTAACCTTACATATACTAAGACATGCATGTTGAGGTCCGTTTAGAAAGATTGTCAAGCCATCTTAGCGCATTTTTCAGAGCGAAGTGTTGCTCGCTTGTGTCCTGCGTTTAATTCTCACTTGCTGAACAACAAAATAGAATGCAAACTTCAACACAAGTGACGGAGTACTCGTTGAGCATCCTGAGTCGTTTTAGCAACGTAGCCTGAGGAACTCTTCTCTTTTTGCTGTCAGTCGCAACTTTTTGCCCTCACACAAAAGTCCCATGTGGGACTGCTACAAAATATTTACGACTTCTCGCGTGCTAAATAGATTGCAACTTCCGAGTCTTGCACGGTAAAAGAGTTTCTCAATGCTAACCGGAAGTTTTCAGTTTTCAGGTCTGAATTTGCTCTCTGATAGACACTCTGATGGAGGATTGCACCCGCCATGTTGGGTGTAGACGCGTCTCACGTTGCTGTGACTTGAGGCCCATTGATGCACGGCTGCGCTCCAGGTTCAGGCAGAGCCTAATTCACCCTCGGATAGTTTATTTGGATATCTACATTTTACTACTGCATACAGTGTGCTCACGGAAAATGTATCTATATTGATTTTAAATATTGATATGTGTCTATGATATATTATTCAGCCCCATTTTACGAGAGAACATTAACCATGGAGAAAGGGCGCTTATGAAGAATGGAAAATGCGAATACTCGAAGGAATTCTCGTCAAAATGAATGGTTGCGTTGTCATGGACACCTGCATACGGAGAAAGAGGCAGCCGAGCGAAGGAAAGATCGTGTCTTTAAAGCGAAAATTATTTTTAATCGAGTTAATTGGCTTGAAAATTATTCCGACTTGGAGCTGTGGGTAGAATCTCTTTACAATGTACAAAAGATTTATAATATTCGAAAGTTATTAGGACCACAAAACATTAAATTAATTCCTATTAGCTTTCGAACTGGTAGAAAATTTGTTGTCTTTAAAGACGTGCTCCTGCCTTCACTTGCCTCTTGTGTTATTTATGAAGTAAATATTTATGCGGACAGCGTCCTGCGGCCTACGCAGGCGAAACGAAGTAGCAATGGCAGACCAGAGTGAGTCAACATAAGGGTGAACCAACCGAAGTAGAAAATTTAT